>VXBX01001600.1:754915-807280 GCA_013400415.1 Scytalopus superciliaris
AAAAAAAAAAAAAAAAAAAAATCCCACAAGGCTCACCCCCAACCTCCAAGTAATCAAAGGGGAAAGGAGCGAACGAGGAGTCACAATATCAAGAGGAGAGAAAGAGCTATTTAAGGAGGTAGGGTGTTTGAGAAAAAAACATGGAGAAAGAAAGCTCTCATCTCTACCTGTTCCCGGTGCTCTCCTTCCCGGGGCTGATTGGGAGGTGAAATTAGCAAGCTGTGGGTTTCTTTGCCTCTGACATCATGGCAGAAGCTCAGCCTTGGCTTGGGCTTTTTTTTTTTTCCTGTCTTCTTTTCTTTTTTTTTTTTTCTGTTTCTTTTTTTTTTTTTCTGTTTCTTTTTTTTTTTTTCTGTTTCTTTTTTTTTTTTTCCTTCCCCCTTCCCCTTCCCCTCTCCTGAGTTACCTGCCCTTGGTGCAGCTCATGTGACTCTAGTCAATCTCCCAAAGGGACAAGGCCATTGGGCCTCTGGAAAAGGTGTAGGAGGGACGGAGGGAGAATCAACGCCTGGCTGATCTGGCCTGATTGGTTTTTGAGGGAGATCAGAGGAAAACTCCCTTTCTCTCTCTTCAATTCTGCCTGCAGGAAGTGCCTCTACCTGCTTTCAGTTCTGCGGGCTCCCGCCCGGCGCTGGGCGCTCCGGCCGCTCGGACCGCTCCCGTTTCTGGGGAAAGCTGGAGAATATACGCGTACAGTTACTAAAACACCATTTATGACTTAGCACAGAATTCCACGAAACAAAAGTCCTTACCTGCTCCTAATTAACTGCCTTTTGTGCACGTTGCTGCGGGTGTATCCAGCTAGCGATGGCAACGTTAATGTATAATAAAAGTGTAGTATTCTAACAGGGATTTTAAGGGATGTTACAAACAGAAAGTACTTTGCATTTTCGGCCCTGTTCTTCCTCTAGTTTGTAAAGGTGAGACCCATAAAAAAATAGCTTTTTTTTTTTTCCCCTTTGAAAAAGGGTGTATGTTGGAAGTTTTGCAAAGTGGCAATATAAAGTGCTGTATTTTCTCCCCTACAAGTGCTCAATAAGGGCGCTACCTGCAGACCCAGAGGGCCAGCTGTGCTCTCTGCCTCTCTCCTGGGCCACAGGTGGGACTCCACAATGGGAAATCACCACCTACTTTAGCTGCTACAAAAACACTGCTAAGCGTTTCTGCTCAACAGCAGCAGCAGTAATATTTGTAACGTCGGGCACTCAAATTTATTTTAAAGCAGAAAAGAAAATTAAAAAGTCTCTAAACTGTTCCAACAGTTATTATTTTTTCCTATTGCCACCACTGATGAGCTACTCGTGATTTTTAAAGGCCAAATGCTTCAAGTTAGACTAGTCATAATTTTTCTTTTCCTTAATTAAATCTTCAGTTTGTACTCCAATATTAGTGTTGTGTTGAAATATAGTTTTCACTGAATGAAAAATGGTGCTGCAAATGATGTCTATAATGGGAAAACGCAGAGCTGGGCATTTAACTGAATATCTGATAGCTTGAATTATTAAATTACATTTTCCCATCTTCTTTCAGCATGCTAATTTTATAATTGGTTGATTATAGTAGTTATTGTGGACCTCCTTCAGCAAACACTGATTCATACCATCAACAAGACTAATTCTGTTTATTTCAGTGAAAATAAACCACATTTCAAGGATGCTGTCTCACGTGAAGTACCTTAGAATTTACGGATTAGAAGAGTTTTCCTGAGAGAGGCCATGCAGGAAACTTTGCAGTGCACAGGTGTATCTCACTGAACATTACAAGATGGTTGGTAAATGCCTCTCAGCTGTTTCTCTGCAGCTCACATGTGCAGCTGACTGAGAATCAGTTCTGAAGATACTTCATTGTTACAGAAAGGGCAAATTCCCAAACACTCAGAGATGAAAACTTTAATCTGTAACATGTGTTTATATATTCAAAATGTTTTCAGCATTATATTTACTGGCATTGTTGAATTTATGCAACAGCTATATTTTCCTCTGTCAATATGTTTCTAGAAGTGATTGGTAGAATAAAAACACACATATTCCTTTTGGTTGGTTATATCCTTTGGATATAGTGGTAATGAAACAGTGTAACAGTCTGATCATTGAGTATGAGATGATTCTCATCCTCAAAGTCTGTAATAAGAACCATAAAAATACATTGACTGCAAATGTGAGAGCAGTTCCTCTTACCCCAGCCTGCTCCTCCCCTCCCAAACCCACATATCATGGGGGTGTTTGGGGGCAGGCAATGCTCATACACATCAGTGTAAACACATATTTCACCTGTAGCTGTGTTCACAGAAAAAAAATTGACTCATCTGTTACAATTTAGCTGCCTTCATGAGGGTGTCATTTCATAGCCCTGATATGTGAGGACTTCATACATAATGGGATTATAATTAGCAGGTTTCTGTAGAAGATCATTGGCCAGGCTGGCATATATGATCACAGGCTCCAGTGAATTGGCACAGAGAAAGCCAATATATAAGTATACATATACATACCTGTCTTTGAGGATGTAATGTGAAAGAAACAGTAGTGACTTAGAGCAACATGTCAGATTAAAGAAGTCCTCCTCAGGTCAGTGTCAAAGACCCTAGAAAATTTCTTTGAAATCTATGCATAGTATCAAGGCTAGTGAGCCCAAAACCTCACCTCATAAAACATAGTCCCTCTTCCTAGAAAACTCGTCTGGTTTCTAGTTTTAGACTATCTTGATTCACATGATTCTACTGTTATTAATTTATTCTAGCTAAATGAACTTCAAATACATTCTATAATGTTTAAAAGAAAAAATCAAATAAATGCTGGCCTTCCTGGGACATCAAACATTTTAAAGTATCACATTAAGCAACTGGTTTCTCATTCACTTTCTATTCACAACCCTCCAACTCTTTGCCCTGAATTATACCAGTCTCTGCAGTGATATTGATTTAAAAAATATAAAGGAATGACATTGCTGGTCTCCACAGAACACCAACAGGATCCACTTCCTGAAAATATGTGGGACAAACCCTTGTACAGTGAACACAGGAAAGTTAATTTGTAACCAAGATCTTGCTGAAATAAAGAGTTATTGCTCACCTTTAGTTTTAATCCTGGCAGGCATATTTATAGAGGTACTTGTTTGTAGGCACCATACAAGGGTAACGTCTCATAAATGTAACTGGGTGGAGAATAAAAGTTTTAAAGATGGACATTGATTGTTATGCAAGCCCAGTACTGTAATTATTTTGTTTGTTTCTCATTAATCAAGCAATTAAAACTAGAAAACAGATCACAGATCACATGAGAACAGTGAACAAACTCATTAAATTCATTGTGCTTGCAATGGATGAATCTGTAGTTGCATTTTCATTCTTGCTAAACAGTTTCAGAGAAAGAGGGAGAGGGAGAGGAGAGGGAGAGGAGAGGCCATCACCTTCTTTACCTTGTCTCTTCTAGGCAATTTTTTTTCCTGTGATTGTGAGAAACAGAGATACTAAACTGAGTAAGTATGGAGCTTTAGTGTTTACCTGCACAATAGGGAGAGCAGGGAATTCTCTGCCTGCCTCAGCACCTCCGAACTGAACTGGCACAGGAAGTAAAAGATCTGTGAATGATCTGTAAGCAAATGTGAGAAGACATTTATTTAGATTTGCACATTCACTCAGTCCTTGGCTCCTGGGTTGGTTTATAAGCAACTGCAGCAATATTTTCTGAAGGAGGAGCTTACTGTAACTCCTGAAACATAAACCCATGAATTTTCTGGCACCCTTTCTTTAACAGTAAATGAGTGGGAAAAGGCATGGGAACAACTGCTTAGCAGTGTTCTTTGATTGCTGTCCAGATTATTTGGAGAGATCTGAATTTTTTGGTCTGACAGGTAGGTCTGTCATGATTACAATGTAACATATAAGCTTTGAAATAATTTCCATCAAGATAACCCCACAGACGTGGCAATATGCAAGGGAGCTTCAGAAAGGGGGTTCTGGTGGATTGTTACCCTGCAGACACTCACTCCATCAAGCCACACTGAACACCTTCACTTAGATTCCTGTATCAGTAGGGATTTAATTTCTATTTATTTATAGGTAAATTAAAACATAAAATTGGTGATTAGACAAGATAAATAAAACTGGAATTACTTCCCCAAATATTTTACATGGCTTCTCCCCTTTATGGCACGACAATCAATCCAGTGTCTTAATCCTACAAAGGTTTTATACTTGCTCAGCTCCCATTGGAGGTGTGTAGGTGTGTGTTGTTTAGCCAAATTTCTCCAGATTACAGGTATCAGGCTTTTGAAAATTTAAGCATTTACTTTTCTACAAATTTATGGACAGATCAGGCATAGTAGTATATTTCATAAATATTATTATAGATTTAAATGAAAGTTAAGAGTTTAGAATAAATACACAGTGAATTTCCTTTTCTTTTTCATTGGAAATAATGCTGCTCTTCAAATAATTTACTAGACAGTTTTCTGGAATTAAAATAATTGAAATGATTCCTCATGGGGACCTGTACAAGTCCTCTTGTCTAGCATTGTGCCCACAGCACCAGACTGACCCAGCCAGGATATTGGCCAGCTGTGCCTCGAAAACCTCCCCTGATGGCCTTTCCAGAGCTGCACTACATTGCTGATGAGAAACTTTCTCCCAGTTGCCAATCTGATCTCACTGCTAAATTTTTAAATAATTCACTACAACTAGTTGAGACAGGATCTTTAAGCTGTAGTAAATTAGACAAGCCATGTGATACAATTTCTGTTACCTAATGAGATGAATATGCAAGTGCTTCCTGACCCTTTCACTCTGCCTTACCTGTGATTAAAATTGACTTTATGTGAAGCTTTATTGCCCAACAATCTGTCTAAATAAATTTTCACTACAATTGGTTACTTCTTTTACTTGTCTCAGGCAAAATATGAAAATGGAAATTCAATGGAAAATACTGGCTTTGTGGCAGGTTTTTAGGCAAATTGATGTTCAGCCTTAGATGAAAACACTTCTGTTACTGACCCATCCTCTCCTTGAAAGGATATGGCACTTTACAAGTCTGTCAGTGCAGCAGCATATCCAGCAGTAAAAAATTTGCTTTTTAATGATAAGGTTAATCTAGTGAGGTGTTTGTTACACAAGCTATAAAAACTTCCACTACCATCATCCTTGCTACCATCACTATCACCTTAGGGAAAACAGTAAATATATAAACTGATAGCACAATCTACTGAAATAGCTAAAAGCCAAAATGCTGCCTATTAATCACTAGTATTTACATACAATTAAGTATAATCATATTCTTATTTATAATACAATAAAATTTAACATTACTTCATAAGTTTAGTGTTCAACAGGATAAACTTATATCCTCTTGTGAAAAGATCAAGAGGTTAACTCCTCATAATGAAAAGTAAGAATGATGTGATGTTTACACAAAGCATTTAATTTGGGCCATTTTATACTTTGTATTTAACAGATCAACTCAGAGACTTCCAGTCACAGAAGTAACAAGACAGGAAACTCAGTGGACCTTTAACTCTTTAGAAAAGAATTTTTGTCCTACTCCTTAAATGAATCTCTGATATTCAGCCCACCATATTCCCACACTTAAATGCATTCACACTGTACAGCTATGAAATTCTCAGAAGTTCCCTGAAACACAAAATCACTGATGTTTCAAAGTGAGACAGCTACAGCCACCTGAAAAGTTGGATGTCCAACCCCAGTCACCTTGCATAGAAACATAAAACCAATTAGGCAACATAAGAAATGTAAATGCCATTATTTACATCCAAAGATCTGAGTGCTGTCCTCTGCTCTCTCTCACTGGCAGCTGATAATCAATGCTGCAACTTAGCAATGATGAAAGAACTTATCATCAGGTGAATGCAAAGGGCTGTGTACTGCAAGTCCAAATTATTCCCTGGAAAGCAACTATACAAATTACACAATTAATGATGAATTTATTCAAGTTACATTTTCTCAAGCTTTACTGACAATTGGCTGATATGGGGCCTCATAAGATTATTTTGGCAGAAATTACTAATCTCTGGCTGTTTATTCAAATTATACCACAAACTCTCAGCTGACATAAAAACCTTGATAAAAAAGGAGGGTGTGTTCCTATAATATTTCATTTCCATTTGATTTAGCTGCTCTGATATTTAACCTGTTTCTTCATTAGAATTTAATTAAACTTCTTCCACATACAGATATGCTAATACATATCTTTTTCTCACTACCATATAAACAGAAGTAAAATATAAATGCAAAATTTAAGCAAAACTTAACCACCTGTTGAAGTACTTACATTTAAAAACATTTCATCACAATATTTTGTATAATAAACTGATGAATGTAATGATGTGCATCCAAAATAGACATGATAAGACCTATCATTCAAGGATTTCCTGATCTTCCATCCTGATTATATTTCATTTGCTTCACTTCACTTTTACCACCAACTGTTGCACCCCTAGGATCTGACTGGGGGATTTCAAGCACACTCTATGTCCTATTCTATCCATTTACAAGGATGGAATAATTTCCTCAAAGAAGCAGGTCTTTGCTACAACATATATTTTTTTAATTTCTGTTTTAACTGTCTTTGTCTTGGAAGTACACTGTCTTTAAAAAGTCTTGGCTGACTCATTACTGCCAGACTCTAGCAGAACTATTAGGCCAGTTTCTGGGAAGATTAGATGAATTTAATTTCTACTCTACTGTTTGCAGCTTGACAAGACATCTACAGTTTTTGCTAAGGTATCTCATTTTTTCTACAGCCCCTCTAGATGCAATTGCTTGCATGCAAGATCTACACTGAACTCTATTAGAGAGTTACAGTCATGTCAGTAGAACCATCAGACTCTCACTCAAATAAATTCTCTTGTTCTATTCAACAAATCCTCTCTTCACTTTAACCCCTGAGCATGACTGAACAAGTATCTTTCTTCCTCTGGCCTGATGCTGGATCTTACATGCTGTGGAATATAAACTGGAAGTAAGATGGAAGCAATGTCCTTGGAGACACATCTGCCTGATGCAAGAGAGTGATGTGGATTTCTGAGGAGAAGCATTCTCAAAGAAACCTGTTGCACAGTCAGTAATTGTATTTAGACAGGAAGAAGACAGGTCTGCCTGCATTATTCCCTTCGGCATCCTGTAGAAATTTAAAATTTAAGATGCTGTATGATGCAATTCAGTGCATTTATCACTTAATAGCTACAGAATTGCTTTATAAACACAGATAATAACTAAGCACATGGCAAGCAGATGCAGTTCCCTTCCAAATAAGTTGGAGTTGTGATAATACACCATGACAGAGCTGCTTCATAAGTGCCAATACTACCTCACCTCCTTTCCACAACCCTCTGTTCACGTGGCACACCCTTGTTTGACAGGAAATGTCACCTTGTGTTCAGTAATTTCTTGTTTTCCCCAAGTAATTATTTCAACTATGCTGTGACACAGTTAAGACACATGAAAGTTTTGCCTTTCTGTGCTCAGAGATACGGTGGTGAGGAAAAGGAGCAGAGCCCTGGGCCAGACGCAAGAGAAAGTTGCCTGGCACATTCTGGCAGTGATGAGTCGTGATGGGCAGCACTTTACACCTACTTTATACAGAAATAAAAGGCAAGATGTGAGATCAGGTCTTTGTGTCTCTTCAAAACGCTGGATTACTTTCTGTCTATGCAGGAATCCCCGTCACTGGGTGTATCTATAGTAAGGAAAAAGCTTTTCCATGTAGATTGCTGTCTGTAAGTTAAATTCTTGCGAGTTAGATTAAAGTACCAGCAATCTACTTTGACTTATGCAAGAGCTGAACTTTTCCTGGTCAGCTTCCGGTAAGAAAACACAACTCCCCTTGGGGAAGACAAGGCAAAAGGACTCAATTACAGAGGGTGGAGATTCTTTTCAGTGTTAGGGGCTCTGTTCTGTACCTCTCGGTGTAAGGTGAGCCATTCTGTACAGGGTGATGTGATTTATAATAAATGATACGGGGCTTTTCTTCTGATTTAACATTATATTCGTGGTAAGTTAATGTGTAAATTTACCTTTTTCACAACACATCTTATAAAAATTACCTTAAAAATATTTTATATTTTGCATTGTTATCAAAAGCGTGAGCCTTATAAATCCAAACCTTGTGAACCTGTTTGATTTAGGGGAACAAGGTGGAGCCCACCGTCTTCAATCAAAGATTGGCTGCTGTAATCAAAGAGATGTGAACAGCTTGCATTCTCAGCTTTTGATTTCCACAAAGCCTGTTTGTTTTACTTAAGGCTAGTTTACTACGCCCCTGTTACCAGGGAATTGCTAGGGAACTAAGCCACACCTTTCTGAGCATACTTAGCACTTCCTGCTCAGTGCAGCCTTAAAAGCAGTCTCCTGTATTCCGGAGAGATAATTGGAGGTTAGGAAAACATAAACAGCTACATCTAAAGATCTTGGCTGGCTGGCAAAGCCAGTGCATGTCACCTGTCTTTGTGCTCTTGTTAAATAGTTCACCCAAGGCCCTGGGGAAGTGTTTACCATGAGATGTATTTTCCAAAAGTATTCGATGCTTAGGATGGTGATAATATGTTTCCTACCCTTTCATCCGTTTGATTCCAGCGCTTCCACTGGGGGCTGTTTTGTGACTGGAAGAAAATGAATTGGTGGGTTCCTCTCAAATCCCTCTGGGCTGACTGGTAGATCCAGCAGACGGGATAAGGGTTCGTTATTTGTAAAATATGTAAACAACCCTTTCAGTGCTCTGAGGTAGCGTGGTATAATTGCTAGATCACTCGCATACTCCTTTTCCTGCTTCATCGGTGATTTAAATTATTACATAGAAAGATTTCTCTGTCCCTTTGGTGCTCAGTATTTACATGAATCTCAGGAAGTCGTTTTTGTTGTTTTGGCTTTTTTACCACAGTGTACTTAAAGAAACAACTTTTAAACATACACACATTCAGTACCATTAAAAAAAAAATCAAAGCACAGAACTCATTGCTGTAGCTTAAGCTGCCTAAAAATGCCTATAGCACACTGAACATTCCTATCAGAAACCTTCCTACTGATGAATCATTCCCATAGTTTCACAGATTTCCCCCTTTACTCTTACTTTTGAACCAGGATATAAAAGTATCTTTTGGGTTATTGTCACTGCATATGGAAATGTGACTTCAGTTTACCACTAAGTATTTCTCCCAGGTGTTGTGACATGTTACAAATGAAGGCTTGGGTGGACAATAAGATAGGGTTACTAGCACAGCAGTGAGGTGGAGTAGGTGTGAGTAATTGTATTCTGCTGGAACTTTTTCAGAATCCTCCAGCTCATGGGCATGAAAGCATTTTGTAATCACAGCAATTAAAGGAAAGGACAGAAAATTAACAGCATTATAGTGCAAGTTTCCTTCAGGATTTCTATAAAGGAGGAAATATTTACAGGCAACTATAGAAAGCTAAAAATTTGGACTCGGTTACTTTATTGTCATTTTTGCTTTTCCAAGAAGGAAACCTGCAGTACAGATCAGAATGATGTGGGCTCAAGGGCAGTGGGAAGGGACAAATGCTTTAAGAATTACAACTTGGTTGCACAGACCCAAAAGCAGTACAGTCTCCTAGACAGAGAAAATCTTCATTACTGCAAAGGAACAACAGTCTCCATAATAGTCCCAACACATTGTTGGGGGGCAGAGAAGGAGGTTGTGAGCATTTACACAGTGAAACAAAACTAGCGGGTATAAAATACCAGCCAGTTTTTTTGTTTGCATATTTTATCCATAGTAGCAACCAAAGCCCCAGTATGCAAAGAGCTTGGGCAGCTGGGGTGGAGGAATGGATTCCACAGCTCTGCAAAGATTTCATATGAAGCAATACCCTTCTACTGGGATTAGTTGCCTCACTCAATGCTGGGCTCAGAGGGATTTACAAAACCACCATATACACTCACTCAGAGTCATACAGCAACTTCTTCATTGTTGTGTGGACAATAAGCTGCATAAGATGGATAGGTTTTTTCTCTCCTATAGAAGAGAAAACATCCCTTTCTTTAAAAAATCCTAAGGGGCTGGTAATGTGTGGATTAAGCAGGCAGGATTACACAGTCTCAGCTGAAAAAAAAAAAAAAAAAAAAAAAAAAAGAATAGTGTATGACAACTGACAAAAAGTGTTAAGTCTCTTTCCAGGAAAGGGATAATTAAGTCAACAGTTCTGCAAGTCAGGCCCACAGTTCCCAGTTCTTGGGCAACAAATATTCATTATCAAGCACTGCTGTTTAACAGAAAAAGTGCTCTTCAGTCTTCATTTGCCTTTCCAATCAAGGCTAGATGACAAAAAAATTATTAGTCCATTTTAACAGAGAACTTGCCTTGGCACTGGGCATGGTGGTTCGTGCAATGGCTTAGAAATACTGAGGTAAAGATGTGCATTGGAATGCTCCTAAACTCATAAAGCTACAGATTTTACCTTCATTTTTAATATGAAACAAGAAAATGTATGTATCAAGATATTGTAATGTATCAAGAAAGATTAGTATGGGGATGATACATTGAGGAGTTTATTTGATACACTGTCCTTAAGTGAGACAAAACACAGAAATTTCAAGAGCCTTGTTTACACATGAAGGAATATCAGCATTCAGGGATCTATTAGTTTCATTTCCTTGGCCCTTCAGAGGATGAAGACATATATACTGCTTGAATTGTTTCAATGAATTCAACATCAAATTTCATAGAATTAAAATAGAAAGGTTCAATTTCTGAATCTATTTCCTATATAAAAATACATCTTATTTCAAACAAGGTAATATTAATGTTTGAATAGCAAGCTCATCAAAAGACACCATCCCATTTTATAGACAAATACGTAAGTATATCTCCATGTACATATAAATAACTCCCTTGTTATATATTCATTTTCATTCCTCACCTTTCTCTTTCCTCAGAGTTTTCAACGTTGGGCCAAACAGATACTTGACCTGTTGCCTTTAGCATCTCTGACTTCCTTAATCTTCCTTTGGTTTGTATTTTTCTCTGATTTCTCTCAAGTATCTGAAAAGAGAATGATCAAATGTCTGTAACATCACAAGTTTCCCACACTAATATTGCAAGTGTAAATTGAATACATATTTCACACATAATTCAAAACACTTATTTCTGTCTCCCCCTGCCCTCCAGAGAAAGGAAAGGGCACTCCAAAGAAAAATTGCCTTAATAGTGCGAATTCACATGTGCTATAAGGCCACGATACACTTAATTTCACTTTTGATTGGAATGTGACTCACTTTTCTGCCAGAAGTACATATGACCTTCTTGGGGAATGACTGCCTAGGAGAGACATGCTCCTCCCACAGAAATGTTTCCTTACTGTGCCTTTGCTGCACCCCTCCCAGCAGTGCCTTCATGTTTGAGCAACTTCACTCTGAAGTTACTATACCTATGCAACTGTTGCTCATTGTATAGCTCTTAATAATTGTTTTCCATCTGGATAATGCTGTTGTCATGTACTCTGCATAAGGTTACACCTTAAAAACCTAATAAAATGAGGTTCATGTCAGAACAGCAAAGACTGCTTCTGAACTGCTTGACTCAAAGCAGGTTTTTTTCATATGTTGCTTATGAGTAACAAGTACTACATAGGAGCAGTGTATAGTCTCTTGTCTTTCCTCATTACTCCTTCTTCTGTGGAAGGAATTTTTCCCCATTACTCCTTCCTCCTTCCTACACATGCCACCATATGGCCACAGTTGCACTCTGTGTACCTCAGTATGATATCCTTGATATAACAAAAGGCATGGCTGGCAGAATTCTCTGTGAGGATTCAGAAACTCAGGATATCTGCTCACACTTGAAAATATTATGAAATTATATTTTAGCCACAATTCAAAAGACATCTTCTCAACAGGGCCTTTGGAAGGGAATGAAGATATGCTAGGACTGATTAAGAACATGGAAAACAATTCTGGGTATATCAAATCTACTCGGATGGCAGGCTTTAGTCTGAAGCTGGATCATGACTGAATTTTTCTTAGGGCATGCAAAGATTTCCATGGGATGTAAACCACATTCCTGCAAAAGATCTTGTATTTGTTAGCATTTGCACAGTTTCTCAAGAAGTTTCATTGGGCCATGACAGATGTCAGTTGTGAAGGCAACATTCAGCACAGAGCTAAGCTGGGTGGCTCCTGCTCACCAGACTCAGTAGAAGTCAGCAAATAAAAGACTCCAGTGGGCCTTGTAAAAATCCATTTAGTAGTCCTGAATAGAACATGGGTGAATTCCTGTTGAAAGTTAAAGCAAAAGTTTTATTTTCATTATATTAATCAGCTATACTGTCCTTCCTGGACTCCGCATCCATTCTGAATAGAGAATGCATTGCCAGTGTCATATTCAATGTATCCAACTCCTTTGCACTATTTAGATGCATTTTATTCTTCCATGGCAAGCTATGCAGGGATTGCAGGTTTTAAGGACTTTTGTAATATTTGCTGTCATTTTCATTTTGAACATTCCAAAACTGTGCGCTTTGCCCACAGCTAAAGGGTCGAAGTATATTAATGGCACAGGACTGTCACTCAGGCTGTGGAAGGCCCCACACTGGCTCAGGCACGCAGTGCAGCTCCACCAAGCTGCGTTTGTGGTAGGCCATGTAAATAAGAACCTCTGCTATGAGATGCTCTGCAAGATGATTCAGCATCCCATTGCAGTGCCCTGCAGTTACTGCCTTACCTTCAAGTCAAGTGGTAAGTGCTATCAACTGAGCCAGCATCTCATTTTTTCCTAAGTACTAATTAAAAAAATAATCCTAATTTGTGTGCTGTTCAGGAAATAGTAGAAGTAACACTAAGCTGTACCTCAACTACTTTTATGGTTGGACCACTGTGCTGATCAAACACTATTCAGATTTGCAAAGTCAGCCTTATATGACTAACTTCATAGGAAGAGATTCTTGCTTTTGTTTGTTTTATGAAGCGCTATAAAAGAAATCTCTGCTCACAATTGCACAACATCTTTTGTCTTCTCTTTCTCCTTGCTTTCTTCAACTTAATTCTCATAATTCTCCTTAATGGCTTGGGAAGATGAGTCAAATTTTACCCAATGATAGACTTTTCTCTTTTCCCCCAGATTTGTGTGTTCTTTGGGTCAATTTGAATTTTTTACCCTGGAGAAGAATATCAAAACAAGTAGATGCATCTAAAAAGTACAGTAGGCATGTTCAAACAGTAATAAGTCTCACACTTCTTTTGCACTACAAAGAAAACCACAGGATAATAAACACATCCAATTTTAAATATAAAATATGTATGTTTATATACATATAATAATGACATGTGGGAATCTGATACAAGACTTTCATAGTGTAGAGGTGATAGATAGAAGCCTCAAAGAGCCCATGGATATCCTTTCTTTTTCCCTTTTTAAACAGGCATTTTTGTTTATAGCCCACCCAGAATTAGGTCACAGTTGAAAATGTTCTTGGGCAGTGACTGCACAATACACCCAAGGCAAGAGGACAAATATTCTCCTGATGCAGTTGCTCTGCTCTACAGTTTGTCTCAAAGAGGCAGGAAGAGAAAAAGAATATTTCAGTTTGTTAGAAAAGAAAAAAAAAATCTGAGTATTTAACTTGAACTATGGCTACAAAAAAAAAAAAAAAAAAAAGGAAAATTTACAGTCCATAAGAACATTCAGCAGTAGCAGCATTTGGTAATAGAAACATTCTTTCTTGTATGTTACATGGTAAATGTCCATTTATTTGCTCAGCTTAGCTTTCATCATTACTACATTAACCCTCACAGCTGAGTAACTCAGCACCCTCTGCTTGAACATTTTCTATCGTGGTAGTCAAGCTACAATCCGAAACAAAAGAAAACACAATTCACAACTTGTCAGCTCTCCTGTGGCCTACAGCTAACAATTCGAATTGAACTCTGAACTTAAACTCTGTTCAGAAAAATCTTAAATTTTTCAGGCAAAATTTCCAAACGCGGTTTTTGAAAATAAATACTGCAGCTAAGCTGGTTTGACAACCTCCTGCCAGAAATGGGAGGTCCCTCTTGCTTCCCCACACTCCTTTTTCTCATCTCTTTGTACCTGCTGTTGTTGTGGTCATGCTTTAGCTGAGCCAAAGGAACTGGTTAATTCACCAGTAAAACACGTTTTAATCACCAACCAGGCTGAGTTAGCCCTACAGAGTCTGCTGCTGCCAGAGCCTGTGTAAATAAATGGGCTAGTCAGGGCTGAGGGTACAGAGTCTCCTCCTTTCAGCAAACCCTAAGGCTGGCCCTAGCCATGATGCAACCTCCTCCTCCTCCTCACTTACACACCATAAAAAGCTGGTCTTGTTCTTGTAACCAAGAGTTTAGAACCTGTTATGGTAAGTAAATTTTTCTGGGAATTTTCAGAAGCCGTGACTCCCCAACTTTCCTTTAGCTAAATTAAGATGCAGTTTCACAACTTGTTTCTTTTTGACAGTTTGCTGGGGCCAGAAATGCCGTTTTAACTATAAGATGCTAAAGTACTGCTATGAAGAGGAATGATCATGGTATCATGTCCTTAGAGAGTCCTTCAAACCAATACCTTGGTATGACAGTAGCAGAAGAGCAGACTTCCTTAAGGAATTCCCTAACTAAAGTGCTATGGCATACATCCCAATCGGTTTAGTATAGACCATATTGATTTAAAGACATAATTAATTTACTTCAAATGCAGGAGACAAAGCAATAAAGTGAGAATAAACACTAAGCAGCCAAATTCTTTATTCGTTAATGGGTCATGCACTCATAGCTACTTAGCAGTATTTTGAAATACCCACAGCAGCTATTTCAGCCTGAGGGTCTTTCAAATTACTTTAGGGATTTTACATTTTTCTAATCTTTTGAGAGTGGTAGCTAGGGCACAGCTGAAGGGAAAAGCTGAGGAAAAAGAATAGTACATCCCTAAATTTTTTATACCATCAATGCCTGAGGTAGAAATTGATCTTGAACAACAATGTCAGTGCTTCTTTCCCAGAATATCACAAAAACCTGATGGTACAGAGGACAGATCTTTTCAACATATCAGATGCACAAGCACGTTTTGAGTGTTTCCCTCGGAGAGTTCTGAACATGCATCTGTAGCGGTATGCACAGACACACTTCGAGCAGTTGCCTGAAGTATAATTTTCGTCTGCTACGAAATTATTCAGGTTTTCAAGAAAGGACTCCCGATGGCTGGAATAGTAATTTTATAAACATCCTGTCCCTGTTTGTAAACCAGCCTTGCTCATGAATAAATACCATGCAGCTTTTTTCCTCCCCATCCCCACCTTTTAAGAACAAAAGCAGCCTCAGGGCATCGAGTCTTCCCCATCACCTCTTAATCTCTGGGAAACAGCTTCTTTCTCAATTGTTGTTGCTTAACTAAAGCAACATTTAAGACCGCAGATGAATCAGCACTGAGCTACTGGTAACCTTCTGGCTACTGATCCTGCAGCTCCACAATGCTGAATTTACCAATGAAAGTGTCGGGATTCAGATGAGCTCCATTTTGCTGAGGTCATTCTAGAGCCCACATCTGCCTACGATACCTTCTTCCCTTTTCTTTCTCTGAATCTATTTCTAGATTCTGGTACATATAATTTATTTCTATGACAGTGCATTCTGATTTCAGAACTCATGACATCTATATAGTATTTGTTCTTCTTACCCAGACGGGTCCTAGATGATTTGAAGTTTAGGGATTCAGGGTTTAGTACAACACCCACCGTGATGCCCTGTATGATCTTATTAAACATCAAAAGGAAGTATTTTGTTGGTCGAGCTATTGAAGAGACAGCAGTTCCAGTGAACAGGAAGTTTCTCTTTCTCATTTGAGCTAGACAAGAAACTCAGTGTATTATGGAAATAAGAGGACAGATTTGTTACAAAACCTTTCCTCAACAACATGCATATGTACTTATATATACACAGATTTTTAAAATGTAAATTATGTAAGTATTTATACACATACAATTTTTCCCCCCTAGCAGTTATTCAGAAGGGTGGACAAGGATGAAATCCCTTGATATTTTTTCTGGACTTCTAACATGTTCCTGTGCATAACTTTTCTTTTTTTTTCCACCCCTCAGTTTCATCAAGCGGAATGGCCAAGTCTAATAGAAATAGCATCAGTCAGCAAGATCTTGTCTTCAGCAGGTAAAACTTATAACCAGTAAAGAAAATTAACTAGAAATCAGAAAAGGAAAGCTCCACTTTTTTTTTTTTTTTTTTTTAACTTCTAATCTTGTATCTCCCCACTATCACGTCCAGAAGGAACACGTTGTTTTACGTAACTGCTGCATTAGTTTTTCTGGAGTCTACACATGATCTCACCCACTCTCTTCAGGA
Source organism: Scytalopus superciliaris (assembly GCA_013400415.1). NCBI lineage: Eukaryota > Metazoa > Chordata > Aves > Passeriformes > Rhinocryptidae > Scytalopus > Scytalopus superciliaris. The sequence goes on from VXBX01001600.1 coordinate 771,238, forward strand.
GACGAAGCTGTGGGGCTGTGTTTATTGAGCAGCCTCTAGTGGTTCCCCAGAGGAGCCACCCTGAGCTGTAACTGCATGTGCTGCTCACACCTCGCACAGAGCTGATTTAATCCTGAAACATTTACCTTCTGCTAATGACTTACAGGAAATGCATCAAGCACTCAGACACTGAAATAAATAACAAACTTATAAAAGTTACTATGAAGGCTTCATATGAGCAATTTTTCAATTAATGTATCTTTTCGTTTCCTAAACTTTAGGCTTGTTTTTCTAAAGATGTCACTGAAGTGTCAAGATACAGAAAATCAAAAGCAGTCACCGATCTCGCTTGTAGTTGAGGCCAACCCTGGAGTGACAAAGCCAGTAACTCTTCTACTTTATGGAACCTTTTATAAATCTTGGCTTTTGTTTACATGTTTGGAATGTACAAACAAAAGAAAAAAATTACTTTGTTTTTTAACTGGGAAGGTAAAGAGGGGCTATAAATATACCAGCTCCTTCAGAGCCACACTTCTCACAACGAGCCCAGCACAATTCCCATTTTGTTTCTGCATATCAAACACCTCATGAACCACCACCACTTTCTAAAGCTCTCTCTGCTATAAAAAACCCGGCACTATAATCATGTTACTGTATTGTATTTACACTGCAGTTCTGAGAAGGGTGTATGGGGAATATGTTTTACATGAGAATCTGCACTTGAAGTTTCCTTTAACCTCAGTGAAATTAAAGAAGGGTTTAATACAAATTCCCCTTATCTGACTAGGAAAAGAAACAGGAAAGTCTTCATATACCCAGGTACCGGTTCAGGGATCACTCAGCTTGCCTTTGAGAACTGCATCATAATTACTGCTGCCTTTCTTCCTCTCTTACTGCCCTCTTTTCTTACAAAGGGTAGTAAGAGTCTCCTATACCTTTTCCTTCAGCAGCCTAAGGACAGAGCTATTTCTAGGGGGATGAGCCCTCTGGGGATCCAAACAGGTGATGGTGCAATAATCAGAGACCAGGCCATTCAATAGGAAGGCACTGCTGCTCCCTGCAGTGGTAACAGCACTCCCGGAGCTTGACAGGCATCCATCTCAGCGAATTTCCAGGTTTTAATTGAGCTCTAGAGGAAAAAAGTTTCCAAGTGCCTTCAGATTCTCTGGACAGCACTAGTAAATGCAGAAGAACAGAGAGATTCACAATCTGCAGTACTCATTTATATATCTTTTTGAATATAAGATTGGTGCAATCAAGTGTGATATTTGGGCCTTTGTTATGGGTAAGAACTGGATCACACTGTAATTACCCTTGTGGCCTCCCTGTTGATGGTTTGAAAGCCTGAACCCTGACAGAGCAGCTGTGTGTGTACCACAGATAGGCCTTCTGTTATGCTAATTAGAATTACATTTATTTCTTTGGTCCTGATCTTCTGAGATTTTTTCCATATTAAGCCTGTGATGTAAAAAGACAGAAACTCTTTCTTCTCAGAGGATTAGCCAGTATAACTGAGTGTAATATAGATTACTTTCCAAAATTCCCCATAACCCCATCTGTATGTTCAACAACACTTGAACGAAGTTGGGAACCATGCACTAATATCTCAGAGTATCTTGCATTTTTTCCTGGTTAATCTCTCAATTAATGGTTCATCATACACCAAAAATGCTGCTGTGCAAACTCAGTTTCTAACAGGAATATTTGTTTCCTTTTTTTTCTTTTCTTAAGCTTAGTGTCAGAAAATTCAAATCTGAAAATTCATTACTCATAGAAAACAATAAAAATTAAAACCACACTCTTTTTTCCCACCATTGGAACTCTCCCTAGGTTCTTATATGACTGTTTTTCTACCTAAAACCTAATGTTGCACATAATGAGTTTTACATTTAAACATATGGTAAGGCTGGAAACCCGGATCACAGGTATCTCTCAACTCTGAGATCTTCCCTCAGCTGCTTCACCTTGGCTTTTTGAGCTTTGAAAACTCACTAAAAAGGTCATTTACTACAAGACATTCTGGAAAGCTGATAAATCAGGTGAGATTCAACTTCTTCTGTTGGTTATGTTCCCTTAAGAATCAAACATAAACTAGCAGGGAAACGTACTAGGAAAAAATCCCTTAACCACTAAAGCTGACAAGAAATCACAGTTTCATTTCCTCTACCACTTCATTTTTACATGAAACCTTGGGCAGAGCAGCAAACATCTGTGGCCCAGTTTTTTCCTTCTGAAAAACAGGTTTTGTTTCCTTTCACTAGGCCCAGTTTTGTATGCACAGAGTAACTCAGAGAAATGCTCTGAAACGGGCATCTTGCCTAGAACATTGGCAAAACTGTTGAGCCTTTCTATAGCCATCTCCAGTTTAACAGATAAAGACTTGTAACAATGAAAAATCTTTATTAGAAACCAATATTTGAAATAAAACTTCCTATTCCTGAGACATTCCTGCTTAGGATAATAAAGTGTTTTTCATTGACACAAGTGGTGGTCACTGGGCAGCAGCTCCATGGGCTTTGGTCCAGACAGTAAAGGCAGGGATAATATTCTGTTTCTCTACACAAATATAGACTCTGAGAGCTGCAGCAAATCTGCTGAGCAAGATGACTGGCCTTGTTACCATTGCTGGAATGAGTTGGTGTCATGGAATTACAGACACAGCAACAAACACAACAAGCTTGTACTAAGAATGTACTAATCAGAAAATGCTCAGATTCCAACATACCTAAACACTGAAAACTTTTTCCTACTGACTGCAAGAATATGAAGGAAGTGAAAACAGGAATGCAAGGACATAAAACACCTTGAAAATGCTGTGCTCTTCTTGACACACAGTGCTAGAATTCAGAGGCACTGAAACAATTATTTCACCTGCAGCTTTCCTCATGAACATAATATCACAGGGAAGTAGCTACACAGTTTGCTGGATCAAGGAGAGAGCAACTCAAGAAAAATATACAGAAAAAGCCTGAACTTTGCTTAGACCCTCATATGACAGTAAACACTGAGCAGTCAGACTGGACCATAGGAATCTGTGGCAAAACTCCTTTAATATTACCTAAAATATTCCAAGGATTGTGGATCACCAGTTTTGTAACACAACTGAGGTTTCCCTTCAGCAGGGACACAGAAGACTGAGCTGTCTAGATTTGATTTATTATCTCCTCCCCAGCTATAGCCAGACAGTTCACTAGTCAAAACTTGTTGGAAATGACTTTTAGGTTTTGATGGTCAATCTCCTGCAAATTAAGGGTCTGTGTATTGGCTGCTCCTTATTAGGCTTTAGTGGCCTTTCAGGGTATTTCTGTTACCTGTGTCACATTTGGAATACTGAATGCTATCACACTGCTGGACACTGAATATTATCATGTGAAATGATGTCTTATGAGCCTCTACTCCCATGCTCTGCTCATAATAGCAGGATCTCACCTTTCCATTGCTTGTAGTTTCTACTGTCCAGACAAAGAGGAAGGTTTACAAAGCAATTACAAGGCACATCCTGATGACGGGACCTGCCTGTGCCTCCCTGAAATGTGGGCACCCTGGAAGTGGCACTCAGCTCCCTGCAGGGAGGCAACCGGTATCACACACATGCTAACAGGGAAAGTGGGGGAAACCTCGTCTAACTGAAATTAGAGGTGAGAATTTGGGCAGGAAGTGTAATCATCACACTGGAATTTGATGACACACCTGGAATGACATTTCTTCATATGGAATCAGGGATTTTTGATGACTGCAGGCAAGAAACATGCCAGGTTTGCCTTTTTTCAAAAAGCTGCCACTTTCATCAGACTGATTCATTATTGTCAGAAAGACTTTTTATATTAAAATTTATATCCAAATAGAACACCAAAACAGTTCTTTTTTTTCATTAAAATACAAATTGGAAAAAAACAAGCCTATGTAATTCTATCAAAGCCATTGTTTAAAACTGCACAAGCCTTCTATGAATTGTTTTTTACTTTGCTCTTACATGAAGGAGGATAGAACAGTGTTTTTTATTAAAATGTTGTGGTTAAAAACTAATTTTCACTAAGACTCTGGTATGCAGCTTGTAAAAATTGATCGGCTTTAACAAAGCTCAACACTTACAGTTGAAGAAATGTATATATTTCTTATATATTACAAGAAAAGAGGCACAAAGTGGTCCCCCAGCCTCCCTTTTTACAACATCTGGACAGCTCCTCGAAGTTCCCTTTTCCCTTAGCAGATGAGTGAAAGCTGCTTTAATACCAGTCACTGAGACTTTTTTCTCCAGAAAATTACTGTTATATTAAAACCCCTCTACTGTTATATCAAAAATTGACTTGGACATTTACAGTAAAAATGATAAGAATATGTGATGGGAGTGATGGAGCCACTGACAGACTTCACCTTGGTCACCTGAAGTTGCTGTGGAACTGGTCCCTGAGAGAGCCTGGCCTGACCCCAGTTAAACAATCATCTGGGGAAGGCCAGGATCTCAATTAGTGCCTTACAAAAAACTGAGTCATACACTTTACCCAGCACACTTAATATCACATAAAAGATATTCATCATACGAAAGACTGAATATATATTAGTAATATAAAAATCTAATTATAAAAATGAATTATAAGGGCTTTTAAATTGCTTCAATTGTTTATAATTATAAGATTAATTACATGAGCCTTCCAACTGTTGCCACTGTTTATGTTTCAATATGTAAACTTGGTGCTCTAATGTTTTTCTATATTAACTTGAAAATGTAATGTAAAGGATTTCAGGTTTACACAGAAATTTTGAGTTCTGAAAAACAAATGATGTCTGGCCATTTTGTGATGATGGAATGATATAAATGAATATGACTCAACTTTTTTCCACTAGTTCCTTTTACTGACTATCAAGACGAGAAGAGTCAGCAGCATATGTGCTAGTTCACATGTGAAAACCAATGAAAGCTGTATTTAAAGCAGCTAAGTAAAGATTCCTCTGGCAACCTAAAACTTCAAACTCCAAGGAGCTCCAGCCATTTTGTTCAGCCTGGTTAGGGTTCTGAGAAAAGATTTTTCAGGTGATTCTCTTAATTTGCATCCTAAATTGACACAAAGCCTTAATGGCTCCCCTGGCTAAATCTGCCCTGGAAACTCTTCCCACCAGTACTGAATGGCGTGTTTTCACTCCGAGCCCAGCATCCAGCAGCCCTGCCCCGGGGGGAAGGGCCACCCCACCTGTCAGCAGCCAGGTATGGTTGGTATGCCCAGCCACATGCCCTGCAAAGCTTGTGATCCCACCGACAAAGGGATTGAGGTTTCCTGTTACTTGGGGGCACATTTCCAAGAGAGCAAAACAATGGACCAAAGGGATACTCTGGAATTGGGAAACCAAATTTGCAAGATTTTACACTTCTACCAAACATACAGGGAACCCCTAAATAAATTAATCTGTTTCTTAGCCTTCTGAAACCCAGGGCAGACTGGGGGTTTTTATGCAAAAAATGGTGACAAAAGCTTCATTATTTCAGATGATTGATTAATCTTCTGAAATAATATCTCATAAATCCAGAATCATGAAATCATTTCAGAAGTATTACTTACGTTATAGAACACTGCTGTAGTCATTGCTTTGTCCTTATTTCTTGATATCCCAGGGTAGTAGTAAGGGATATTCTCACAAGGTGGGAAGATCTGAGAAACAAAATGATTAAATATCTGGACTCTTTAGAAATTGTGGGATTGTGGAACAAAAACCAGTCCAACAGTCTTCCCTAGAGAGTAGTGTTAGACGGGTTTTTCATCCTTCTAATTTGGGCAACAGAAGAGTTCACCCACCAGAACCTTAGTGTCTGGAACAAAAAACAAATGAGCTTGTGTCCTTTTTTTAATTGGCAATGTCAAAATTCCCTTTTTTAATTTTTCTTTTTTATTATTTGCCATTTATCCCCAATAAAACTGCATGTCATCTCCATTCTTTTTCCTTTCTTCCCCAATAAAGAGGTCAGTGAAAAGAAATAACTTGTAGAACTACACCTGAAAATGTGTACTATCTACTTGCAAATATACCAAGAAAACAAACAGAATGGATCTGTAAGAAAATTATGCAAGTAGTGTCCCAGTTCTGCTTCTTTTACCAGAATTACCTGATTAATCATGTTGATGTCAGTTTACCAGTTACATTTATGACTGACCACTCTTGAAGTATCTGCTGCTCTCTAGTGGCTTCCACAGAAACAATAAAGCACATTTCTACACTGAAAAACTGTGAAAAACAAAAATCTACTTTTCAAACACTTCAAGGAAAGGATTGTTTTGATATTCTGCGTTTTCTGTAGCAAAGTCAGTTTAAGGAGTTCCCTGTCCCCAGTCTGGGGTTCGATACAATGGTTCATACAACTGCTTGTAGGGCTGCATGATGAAATGTGTCAAGTAACTGATCTGTGTTAAAAATAACCCTTTTTATTAGGATATTAAGGGTTAAGTTAACATTAAGAAAAAGGGTTAGGTTTAGAATAGATAATTTCCCTGATGCACTTAACCACATAAGCTCCCAAACAGCTGCACTATCACAGCCAGGACCGTGTGCCAGGGTAGAGGTACAAAGTGAGCTCACCCTGTAAACTGTCGTTGTCACTGAGAGAAAACCCTGTGCATCCACAGTCCAAACTTCTGCTTTCTGAAACATTGCTGCAGACTGACTGTGCACAGTCAGCTCTGGCTTTGGCAGTAACCAGAACGCTACCAAAGCTAATCAGAATGCATGCAAAACCAATTTACACAGTAGTCAGACATGTTTTAAATTAAATCTTTGGAAAACGCTGTTAAAATCAGTTAGAGGTTCTATTAACATCTTTCTTTTCTGCCCCCTGCTCATCCTTACAGTTATGGGCCTCAGTGAGGTCCATCCTCCACAGTCATTTTCCCCTGTCATCCCAAGACTTTCAGCTAGATGCCAGTTTTTGCTTCTTGTTTATTTATGCCCAAACCTGTCTTTCACCCTACCCCTTAAATCCTGCTCAAACTAATTAGTATTCAACTTAAAATCCAACCTCCAGACATATTTATATTTTGATGTTTACAGTGAACTGCCAGTGAATGGTGGAGAGAAAGATTGCATGCAGGGAATGTGATACCATAAACACTGTTTACTTCCAGCTTCAGGAAGTCTAAGTATGCAAATAACAGCCTTGTTGCTCTGTGGTGTTTCTTATTTCTTCCATTAAATTAGTTCCTGCAACTGTTGCAATATACTAAATGAAAGAAATCTCTGTGCATTGATGGATGTAGGAGAAAAAAAGCTTCAAGCTTTTAATGTATGTTAGAATGGTCAGGAGAGAGACATAAAGAGAATGCAATGCAAAGAACACGTACTCCAAAAATGCCAGAGAAAGACAACCTAATGTGCAAAGAACTGCCACGGAATCAGAAAGTCTTAATTCTATTTTCAAATTACCTCCTGTGGTTCCAAAAAGTCATACAGAGGTTACTTAATCCACTACATTTTCTGTTTGCAAAATCAGGGAGAATGTTTATCTGATAGGCAACTCTGGCATGTAGCAATCTTTGAGCAATCTTCAGACCTATCAAGTTCCATGCACTGAAAATGAGATTTCCACAACTGCTCCAAACACATGTTCTTGTACAGCCAGCCCTGCACACACTTGCTGGGCGGTGCTGCAGCTTCCCTTTTCTTCCCTCATCCCACTGAAAGGCAGGCACCTCTCAGTCCCAGTCCCAGCCTGAAAGTCTCCATCCTCCAGGCCCAGCATGTTCCCCCACACCGTTACTGAGGCACCTGAGCCATGGGATCCAGGGATCTATGGGATCTGTGGCACAAGGACACGGCCCTCTGTGTTTGAAGGGGTCTCCTGTTTGTGGAGCTACAGATCTCAGATGCTACAGAACTGCAGAAATTAAAATCCCTTGGGTCACGGAAGCATCTTCTGAACTAAATACTTGGCTAGATCCATAACACCAGTAAAGAGTCAAATCTCTGACTCAGCCTATTTGACAGGGGTTAAACAAATGAATGAACAAGTCTGATGTGATAACAAGTGTTGTTTCTTACTTTTCCTGAGGCTTTTTTCCTCTTGGCTAGTGAAATCTTGCTCTGTTACAACCACCTGTGGTTTTGTTCTGTTTTCAGGAAAAAAAACCCTGAAACAGGAAAAAACATAATTTGAAAAATACCTCAAATTAAATGTTATACAGAAAGCAAACAATTATAGAGAGAACCATGTTGTCCAATAGTGAACACCATTCACAGAGAAAAATTCAAACAGATGGAGCCAAAGCAACTCCATAAGGCTGTAAACACAACTCTATAGCTAGAAAAAGGACTAATAATGAGAACAAAAGATATATTGTTAGTACAAATGATGGAGTGGGAAGAATTATAAACTGGCATTCACTGAAAGAAAGCATCAAATTAAGTATTGAGTGAATGAGTTAAATAAAAATTGAAAATAAAAATTAAATTTCAAAAAGCCTCACACCTGGAAATCTAAACAAAAGAAATACTGAGACACTGACTAGAAAAAATTAACAATGGAAAGAAGTCATTGAAAGCCATAGAATATTTTCCAGCTCTCTCTGAAGGTTGAATTTAGATTAAGGAAAATGAAGGTGGGATGTTTATACCACATGAAGTTAAACTTGTAGTTTAAGAAGAAAATTGGGAAAGTAATCTCCATATTTTTTAATATAGTTGATAGACAAATAAGGCTTTCCCCTAAATTGCTTCAGGAGCTACTTACTTCTTTCAACAGATTAAACAGGGAGGCCAGAGAGTGACAAGGGGCTGAGCCAAATTAACAGTTCTTGGAAGGAGGACATTGAGTCCTGTCCCCTCTTTCCAGCTTCTTTTTCTTTTCTCCCACATCTTTCTTATGTTTCCTCTCAAGTTTATCTCATTGATCTCAAGGTCAGGCAGCAAAACTCACTAACCTGGCAAAAGTGTACACCTTTGAAAGGCGGGCAGTTTTATCAGGCTGAACAACCTGCAATCAGATGAGTTCCAGAGGTGGCTCAAGGTGAGCAGTGGGGTCACATAGCCAAGAGCACAGAGTTACTGGAGAAGGGTGGAGGGAAGAGATAAGTACTTTTTGGCAGCAACAACCTTTTAGTTAAAGACATCTCCTGAAGCCATAGGAAGGCAGTTTTGTAACTTACCCACTTGAGTTAAATGCATTAAGCTAAATGGAGAGAACTGTGCCACTGCCACCCTTTATGTGCATAGCATTGGTACTATTGGCATTCTTAAGCACTTTTCAAACTTGTAGCTTCACATTTTCACATCTCTGACTCCCGTTCACCAAATCATCTCCCCAGAAGTTTGAGTAAAGCTGAACTAGAAATATCTTCAACTCCCAACCTCTCCTTTCCCAGTTTGCTCCACAGCACTGCTTTTTATTATAGCACTGAAGGTATGACACTTTCAACAGGAGCCTAGCATTAGATTTACACACTTGTGTTTTTTATTGCAGACCTCATTATGCTTGTTGGGGTTCATTTTTAGCCTTAAACCCTCCCATTATGCAAATAGATGACAATCTGCATTTTCAAATTTTCATTTTTCAGTGGTGTTCACCATTTTCTTGTTTCTAGAGCTTTTGGCTATATATTAAAAATTCCTTGCTTCTTTAATATATCTTATATATACTTCAATATGCCTTAGTCAGGAAGGCTTTGTATGATATTCACACTAAATTTAATCAATGTAATACTATTTTTTTTCCCATTTCTAATATCCAGGCTGCTCACCTCTCTTAAATGAAGTTTAAACAAAAGGTGAAACAAGGCTTCTACTGCCTGTAGGTACAGATGTACAAACAAGCCACTACAGGGCGTGCTGGGGTGTGAACATGCAGCACATCACATGCTCTGCAACCTGTTCTGTCTCTGGATTGTTACGTGCTCTTACTGCCCAGAGCTGGACTTTATGATGCTGTGTTAGCCAGCAGGAACCTGTGGACAATGTATACGTGCTCAGGGGAGGTGACCATGCTGGGCCCTTCGTTCTTTACATACAAAATCATTTTCTTCTAGGAGTTACAACTTTTCAATATCTTTCAGATGCATCGCATATTTCAATATGCACATGGAAATCCACTACACCTGTGAAGAAACTGTTGTAGACATCAGAAATATCAGGCAAAGTAAAATGCATTTTAGGAAACTCTTTCAAAAGAAAAAAAAACATCCCTGAAACCAGCTTTCTGTTTGGGAAGATTTTTGTACTCTCATTCCTTTGAGAATCTAAACATTCAGCACATACTTAATTTTAATCTTGGGAGTGGTCATATTAAAGTCAATGAGAGGAAATAATGCAAGCAACAGTTATGCAGGAACAAACTCCTTGCACAATTAGGGATTTCCTTTGCTTTTATAACAAATCTATTTGATTGACTTTAGTAAAACAATTTATTTGTCCTGCAAAAAAGCACAGCACTCTCTGTACCCCAATCTCTCCCTAAAATACCAGTGTATGAGCATACACACATGCACACAAACACAGACTTGGTGCTGACTGGTTCCTTGTGCTGATGGAGCAAAGGGTTAAATGACGATTCATCAGCTCACTAAACCTTCTGTAAACAGGTGTCATTTTCTCTGTATTCTGGTGAATATATGAATATTGTAGCTTATAAAAAACCCAAGTGCCAGAGGCACTGAGATAGGTGTGTTACATAAAAGTGCAAGCTGAATGAACAAGCTGTGTGTCACCTGCAGCACCCGCCCAGCTCAGCCACGGAGTGAGGGTGGAAAATGGAGAGCTGCAAAGCCAGCTTGGCACTGGATTGCTGTTCTAAATGCACAGATCCATAATGGGCAGTCTGACAATGGTTAAACTCCTGAAGAAAGCTGTCCAGGATAAATACCTGAACCTGAGGTACTACCTCAGATAAATATGTTGTAGACTGAGAAAAAAATTCATTTTAGTTGGATTTATAAGAGATGTAGCCTTCACTTCTTTCTTTGGCTTCTCTGAAGTATAATTTGCCCAGAATTAAACCAATCTACAGAAAATCTGTCCTTACATCTAAGCAGAAAATATGCAACCAATTAGAAACATAATTTTAGAGGTCTGATATTAAAACTCTAAATCATGACACAGCATACAAAAAAACCATACTTTCAGAATGTAAAAATCAGGGATAATACAACAGGGGTCTTAAACATACTAATTTTAAAAATCAAAACTTGTATCTTAAATGAGAAATGCTTCAAGGTGCATTTCCAATTTGCTGCAAATCTGAGTGTACAAGCATTTTTTGGTTCTAGTGTGAAACTAGAATAAAAAACCTCTTTTTGTTCTGTGGGTTTCTAAGACATCTTAGAGTAGCCTCTGGGCTCATTTCTTAAAGGAGGGATTATACATGATGGACATAAAACAACAATTTCTGTACGATGTTCCCTGTAAATGCAAGAAGTAATAACCTGGGATTCCAGTCTCACCTCTACTAAAAAGTAGGTGTTTGCTCCGAAGATTTATTTTTCAGTTCCTGCAAAATTATTTTTTTTAGACTAAAATTGCTGTTCTGTGACTTCCTTGCTTTTGTTTAAAACATCCCTAGACACTTTTGCAATAACAAAAATAAAACTAATTAAGTTGTGGGAAGCTTTGTCTGTAAAGGCAAATGTTTACATGTTGAATATATACTTTATGTATATACTTCGGTCATTCTAACTACTCTGAGAAAACATTATTTTTGAAACTTTAATGTATTATTTTGATGTAAATTTCTCTGTTATTATTTCTCTCTTCTTCTCAATCTATAAAGCTACTTGGAAAACCCTGCTAAGTTTAATTTCATATTAGCTTAAGAAGTCTACCTACACACTTTACTGTCTGATATTAATTCCTATAACATTTATACTAATTCTATTAAAAGGCATAAAAGTATTTTAATAACAAAATTTGTGTAGCATTTTGCCCACCTGTGTTGTGTAACGATAATTTTGTCGGACCCGTACTTAACTATAGTAATAGCTTATTACATTTCTCTAACCCTTACCCTGACATTTATTGTGTAGCCTTGGGTATGTCCCTTCACCTTCTGTGTTCCTGGCTGTGACCCAGGAGGACTAACAGCCCAGGCAGGCACCCCAGACAGCAGCGGGTCTGCCAGCGGTGCAGAGGGGCTTTGCTGGCACTCGACTCACCAAGGCAGTCCTGCAAACCACTCCTACCTTTTGATGGAATTCCTACAGGAATGTTTTATACTAAATACAAAACCGAACTTCTTGTCCAGGATCATCAGCCATCTGAAGTTTGTAGGAATGTGAATTCTATTCAGTAAAAAAACACAAACAAACTTCTTTTCAGATACAGGTAATGTTGTGGCATTAAAAGCAGTGCCCTCCTGACCCTGGCTCGTATCCCGAGGCAGTGGGTCAGGTTACTTTGTATCATTGCCTTAGCTTGGGTAACTGGACATAAAATTATACAGTTTTAAAATTCCTGCAACACCACTCATTTCCATGAACACCTGCAGCCCTGGTTTCTACAGGCCAGTTTTAAATTTAATACAGCAGTATTTCTGTACTTTCACTGCCTTTCTTACCATGGCATCCCCATAATTTCTCATGGATTGAAAGGAGTCCTCTCCATTCCCGTTTCCTGAGCCTCTTTCTATACAGGTTAAAATCCTTCTTCCTTGAATAAAAAATATTTTTATGCTGGATGATTTTTTTGCTGCCATGTAATCATTGATTACATAGCTAGAGTTAGCATTTAAACAATAGATTTTAGAGATAGTTAACTGTCCAAAGAAGCTCGTGATGTGAGAGAAAAAGAGAGCAATCCTTAGGTTTTCCCTGCCATTGGATTTTTTAGTAATTACTGTTTCTTTAATACAGGTCTTTGAAGAATTGAATACACTATAATAGTAATCAAAACATGGGAAATTGCTAGCTTAATAGGCTTATCTCTATCTTCTGGTTCAAACATATCAAATTGGGTTTCCTGTGAGTTGGTTTGGTTTGGTTTGCTTGTTTGTTCACTTGACAGAACAATTCTGACCTAAGGCACATTTCTACATCCCAGTTACAGCCCCTACCAGGGATCAGAGATCCCATCATACTTCTCCCTAAACAGGAGTGATGGTGAGCTACTTTGTGTATGGGAAAGAGGAAGCAGTAGAAAGAAAAGGAAGTGGTTTTGGCTAAAGCAGATAAGGTGAAATATTTCTTTACACTTAGCCTGAATGAAACTTCACTTCCCAAGCTTAGCAACTCCACACTCTGGGTTTAATTTTGCCTGCAAATGTAGAAACTGAGAAGGGACTTCCTTGGCACACAGAAAAGCAATGGCAAGGTCATTTGGAGGTGTATCTATTTGCCATTGCCTCGCTGGGACATGCTGAAGGAGAGCTGGAAATGAATTACAGTCCGCACTGCAGAGCTGACAGCTCTGGCACAGGGGGAAGCTACAGGGGCAGCTCCCTGGGCTGGGGTGCCAGGGCCCAGCTCCTTCAGAAATGGTGTTTCCAAGCTGGCATAAACACTGAGGAACTAAGAAACTACAAAAGCAGCTGAAGCACAGAAAGAGGTGTTATTCCCCCCTGTTGTAAGGTAGAATTTTTGTGTGAGGAAAGTGTAAAGTAGACTGTGCCATGAGGTCAGGTCGAGGCCTGCTCACCCCACCTATGGGTAAACAAGGCACAACAATGCTCTGTGAGTTCCATTCCCTTTGATATACCTTAATATTTGTGGATAACACCAGTAATTTGAAACATTAAAATAGTATCACTACCCCTCTGTGTGCCTAAAACTATTTATGTGTGTCAAATTGTACAGCAACAAGGAACCAAGTACTCCATAGCCAGTGCAATATGAATTTGCTGTTGGGAAATGCATAATTATGTTTTTAAACACATAACAAGCATTATTTTCTTTTTTTTTTGCTTTTGTGTTCAGGATGCTAAATATTTAACTTTATTCAACCAATGGCATTCGTCTAAAAGACATGAAAGATCGTATCACATGGCCAATCAAACAGTTACACTGGGCTATTTGTCTGGTTAACTCATGACAAAGGTCAGTGACCCAAAGCAGGTGAAATTCTCAGTGCAGTGTGTGATAACATCTTTGTGATCAGAACAGTGTATGCTTTCCTAGCTCTTGTGCACAGAGAATTTCCATGTAGTTAAGATGTCATTTTCTGTATCACAGAACAAAGTACCTTTCTGTGATTCAAACAGAAAAACTGTGATGTGACTTGAAGAATTAAGGAAAGAAAAAGGGTTAGGTGTAGGAAAAATGCTCTGAAGCTCTTCTATTACAATTCTTCTTCAAATGTAATATTAAAGTTACAAGGAATGTAAGTATGAGTGAAAAAGTAGCAACCTTGAAATGTTAAAAAGCAAAAACAACAGGTTTTTTTCTCAGAGGCTCCTCCTCTTTATACAAAGTTGCCAAACTTAAACCATTGCATAACATGGCAATTGTGGCTTGTTGGCTTTATTCCATGAATAATTTGCATTATCCTGTTCTTGTTCTTTGTGTTTCCATTGCTGCTGAGAATCTGTCAGATCCCTGAGTGCACTAATAATCCTTAAAGACCCTGATCAGCCCCATCGAGGTCTCCACTCCACAGACCTGTATGTCCTGCAGTCCATATAAACTCAGGCCTGGCACCTCACCCTGCCTGTTCCCCGTGCTGCTGGAATGCCTGTTTGAGTCTGCTGTGCCTGTGCTTGGCCATGGACCTTGCTGAGACAGGCCCTGACCTATGGACTGATCTCCTGGCATGAGCTCAGCCCTGACTAACCACTGTGCTCCTGCTTGATGATTGCTGGCTGCTTTTGATGCTGGTTAATCTCAGTGGACCTAATCCTGGTCCTAATCCTGACCCTGACACACAGATTGATTCCCTGGCATCACACTTGGACCAGCCCTGTCTGTATAACAACAGAAAAGGAGCCCAGAGTGGATCTGGAGAGACAGGAAATCTCCAATTTTCATATTACAGTAGTCATCACAGAAAAAAAGTAAGGTGTAGAATGCAAAATGGCTGGGTCTTAGTGTAATACACAATGCAGGTTTTGGGGTAGAATGATATTTAAGGAAAGCATGGGTAGAACCCTTTAAGTTACAAGAAGCTCTTCAGCAAAATCAGTCCCTTCTGATTATGATCTTTTTAAAGGTAGGATTAGTCAATTAGTGTAATGCTATTCAATGTGACAAATGTAAGAGGATTAAGCCACACCTTGTTCATAGACACCAAAAGCATTACATACAGAAACTAAACATTGCTATAGAGAAAAAGGGAATTTGCAACCAAATCTCATGATTCTGTGTTCTGCTTTACTCTTAACACTTCTCCTTTTTTTCTGAAAGGCAACACTTTTGTGATCTTCATATTGTGGACATCTTAAACACTGCAAGAACCATTCCTAACTTATCACAAGGAAGTCAAGATCTTTTGAAACTTTTTAAGAGCATCTCAGATGTGGCTACTCAAGAATCAAGATCCAGCTCAAAATTCTTACTGATGGTTTTGGTGGGAAGAAAAACAAACAAACAAACAAACAAAAGTTTTTTTCACCATAGACTTTTCACAAACTGGCATGAGGTAATAATATTCTGTCAAACATTCTCAGCTTGCCTAATTTATGCAATGTTTGAAACAATGTGGGCTTGAGCTCCTGAAAAGTAAGAAAAAGACCGACTAGGTCTCTCTGAAATTAATAGAATTTGAATGCTTAACATACTGTTGTGTTTTTTTGTGGAACTTTCTGCCTCAATGACCTGAACCTTAAATATGGTTCTCAATTTAAACAACAAACAAAGTACCTCACCACTTGTTTCAGTGACTTCAAGCGTATTATAGCCAGGCCTACCTTTTTTTAAATGAAAAACCACACGGTGGCAGGAGAGAACTAGCCATGTGAAAAACCCTGCCTGCTAAATGCTTCCCTTGGTTTTAACTCTAATGTTCCCTTGTACAGCACAGCTGAAGCTTCTTGACTGTATTTTTAAATCTAATGGGCTCTGACATAATTCATTAGTTATAATGTTTAAAAAAGTGTCCATGACTTCTAAGTTTCTGATACTACTGACCAAGTTCAACAGGGAATTATACAGTGAATGTTAATATTACAGCAACTTTCGAAGTTATGTAGTACAGGTAAGATTTGAAATCTGCAACCTGTTTACAGATTGTCCACACTGCCACATCTTCCCACAGCATCAGTGGTGCAGTCACTAGAATTATCTTCACATAGCTATTTTCCTGTAGTCACTTCTATGGTGACACTACCAGGTTAAAGACAGGCCATAAATAGCGCTTCAAATTCTCTGGGCATGAAATATTTAGCCCTGAATTTTTTGTGTGATGTGCTACATCATAAACAGGGCCACTATGCAAAACCAAAAAGTCTGATTTTTCACTTTAAGGCCTAGTAAGGGCAGACTAAACTAATAATCCTCTGATTTAAGGCCATCTGGACATACCCTTCACTTTGTGGACATCCATAATCACAATATACTGATGTTCTGAGATGTCTCAGTAGAGTTACACACACTGATAGTGCCTCCACAATTGCAGCCAAAACTGAAGTGCAACCAGTTATTTTTGCAATCAAGATATATTTCAGATAGCTGATTTCTATTAAATGAAGAGTAAGTGGATTTTGCAGTTGCAGCAGATGTATAAAATTCCTGACTTAAGATCTGTGACTCTTTAACCTATATTGGAAGACTTTGGGGCATCTTTTCTATTAACTCTGTCATTTAAGTCACTGACTTGACCCATTCCATAAAAATAATTTTCTTCTAATCTGAACTTTTGTTTGACTTTAATAAATCTATTTTAAAATGTTGAATCCTTACTAAGAACCACCTGCATGACTTTGAAAATAAATGGTTTAAGGGGAAAGAGACATGAAGTAATCAGATTGCATACAATTCTCTTATCTCCATACCTATCAGGGCAAGGACTTTCTTAGGACTGTAAACAGTGTTGTAAAGGTTCTGAAATCCCAGTGGCTGTAACCCTGTCACACCCAACTTAATGCCCACAGGAGCAGCATAAGCTACTCACCCTCTCAGAGGACAGGGTTGTATCTCTCTAAACTGTGTGTAATTGGGATTTTTTCTTTAACCTATTAGCCATCAGTGCAGATCACACTGAGATGTTTTCTAATAAGGAACTGCTTTAGTGATTAACTAATCTGACAAGAAAGAATTCACAAAAATCTGAAACTGTCTTGCAACAAAATAGTTTTCACTTCCCTGTCTATGCTCTCAGCTTTCATAGTTGAACTTCTCAGTTTCATTCTAAATCCATTTGGTTCTTAACAATCTTAACTGACTTACTTCTCATGCTTTTCCACTCAAAAGAAGCCAACAACTTCCTTTTTCTTCCCTTTTCCCAATAAATACAGAAAAAGAAATTGTAGAGTAACCTGCAGAGAAAATCTTCACCACTGTTAATACTTACTAATTCTGCATTTTCTGAAATATTTATTCTGCACAGACTCTTGCTTGAATGTGAAAGAATTTGCATTCCTATTTGTTCCTGTGCCATCTGTTACCTTTCAGGTTCTTTCATTCCTTTCACACAAGTACTGCAGGAAAATCTTTTCTTTTAGTCCTGTTAACAGTAACCCTAAAGAGTTCCACAACTGCAGCCTTAACTGTCTTTAAAACGTCTCTTAACTTTGCTCTACTTCTTCCTAGAAAATGTTCTAGTGGTTTTGTTAAAGAAAAAAAATTCCTCAGTATAATGGAGTTGCCCTGTTTCTGCCTGCAAATAAGGATCTCTGACATCCCTTGTGCTACTTCTTAAGTTACGAGTTGCCTCTAAATGTACACAAAGCTCCATTGTTTTAATCCAGACATCTTTTATAACTCTCTTACCATGATGCTTACAGAAATGTTTTGTTGCTAGCAGCAACAAAAGGTGTAAGGCTGATGCTTTTTCTTCATGATCTTTTTAATCCTTATTGTATATTTGCTATGTACGAACTAGAAATTCTTAGGTTTTCCTTCAATCCTGTCAATACAGCATAAATTCACTTTAAGCAGCAGTAAACATGATAAATTCCTGATGAAAACCCATGGAATGTTCACAGCAAGTTTCAGGCTGGGTAAGACTTTAATGTTAAGAGCTAAATGTTAGAAGGTTATAAACTTTTACAAATTCAAACTATCTGGTCCTCCTAGTACTCAGTGTTCTAAGCAGTGTTGCATGGATTCCACATCATGTTCCCTGCACTTCAGTGTAACCTGAGGTGATTTGACTCAGGTGACTGAAGTGTCCCTCTCAGCTCAGCCTTCCTCCTTGCTGTGTCATGAGAAATAGCTGGACACTGAGACCACAGAGACAGACTTCATAAACAAGGAGGGAAGAGTTAGCAAGTATGAAAAATAAGAGGAACTTGAATGACAAGAAACCTCATTTTTTTCAGAAGAGTGAGTGTCTCAACTTACTGACAAGACTGATTTCACCTCCAAGTCACTATTTTGATCTAGCTTGAACAATCAGGGAAAGTCTTTGTTTTCTATCAATCTTCCAATATAATCTGCAAGATGGATATGTAAGGCAATCAACAAGAAACATAAAGTATAATTAGCACGAGATGCAGCATTTCAGACCAAATGTATGCTAGGCTAGGTTTGGCTGGGATTCAGTACTTCGGGAGAGGAGAAGATCCACTGTCCGTTGGCTGAATGGGCCTACTGGAATCCCTGCCCTTTGGTGACAGAGCACAGCAGCATGGATGAGGTGGGAGATCTGGCTGCTTTGCCAGGCCTGATGTTCACCTGCTAGAGGAAGCGGCAGTGAACCATGTCATCACCTTACACCTCTACATTGACTCATGGTCCCAGTTACATGATGGTTGTGTCAACAAAAATACTAAATCAGTGGGGTTTTTATACCAACATTTGCAAGAATTAACTCTGTTTGCTCTATATAACAGTGAAATTAATTAAGGTTGCTGTCTTACTATCTTTTACTGCTTCTCAAACAGCCTTCAAAAGAAAGATAGTTCTTAAAGATGACTGACTACTGGAGGCAGCTGCCCAAGGCCATTGACAAGAACACAGGAGACAGGTCTAGGTCCATCATGGAGCACATGGTTTACTTTAGTAGCACAGTTAAGAGTAAAAAGCAATGGAGAAAATGTGAGAACTGAATACTGAGGCAGAAAATTCATGCTAGGTATAGAGCACAGAGTGGTAGAAAGGAAAATTCTGGTCAGGTGGCTTGTACTAAAGTCTGTCTGGGTCTTTTCTCACCCTGGGAGTTGTGAAATGCTTGGCTCACACTCTAGTTTGGTTGCAGTGCTCAAGTGTTCATGAGACAGTAAATCTCCTCATCTGTCCTATGTTGCTGTTGAACAGCAAGTGACTCTTACTCAAGAACGTTTTGGGAAATACAACTTCACTTTTTTATGCAGTAGATAACTGAAGCTACTGCTTTCTTTGTGAGATAATGTCACATTGTCATACTGAATGTACTAATAACAACTGAAGAGCCATTACTGGAATGAAAAAGAGTGGTAGGTGGATGGGATAAGTCTAAGGGGTTTCACCTGTTGCTTACTATTTGCTACAAATAAGGACTTATTACAGTTTTCTTTAATTTCAATGAAGGAGTCCTATTGAAGGAAAGCCCTCTCTGCTGTGGACTTTTCTCCTATTGAGAAGAAAGAATGAATTTTGATAACAAGCAGGAGTAACAAATACATATGCAAAGTTTAGGGAAATATTATGCCATTAACAGCTAAGGATTTTACTTCCCCATGTTTATTTCAGTTTACAAGCTAAATTGGTACCACTCAAATATACTTGGTTGTGACATAATCAGACTTGAAAAATTAAGTTCTAGTTAGTATGTGTAATTTTTTTGTGAAGATGAGTAACGTAGCTATTTAGCTGCTGTCCAGAACAAGGTGCAGGAAATGACAACATGTTTCTTAATCAGTAGTTATATTGATCTTATTACAACTGACTTAAAAATTAAAAAAAAAAGTAAGCATAAAAAACGTTAGGCACAATTGAAATAAATAAAACTTCAAAAACAAACACTTGATAACATGCAGTTTTTCACAGTGAGTTTGCACATATTCACAAAACTAAAGAATTGCAAGTACTAAATTTATCAGTTTCTTATGGCAAAGTCCACTCTATTCTACAGGAGAGGAAAAAATAACACTTTTAGTTGCAAGGTGAAGTTCTTCTGTTATTAGATACTTTGTACTGCTATCATATTTTCTTACATATAAAAAACAGTATCAAGCATCTCTCCTTCCTTCTCACCTAAGCCTGAATCAATTCCTCTGTAATTTAATAGACATATTGGAAGATTAACTGAATAAAAAAAAATAAATTGAAGATACTCAGGGATATATATTTAATAAATCAGTAATTGAATTGCCACTGAAGTATGCAATGTGTTCGACATCAAACACAGCATGCAGTCTGCAATGGTGCTTGCCATAGAACACAGAGCTCTTGTACCTCCTGGTTTTACTGGAGGCCTCTCACACTTCACATTTGACTTTTTCAAACCTATTATCACAAGATAATGCAGTAAATGAGCTTGACTGTGTAAACATTCCTTATTATTTTCAAACCTAAATAAAGTAATGAATCAAAATAGCTTTAGATTATCCATCTATCCAGAAGGGTATAGTGTAATTACTGTACTTTAAAACCATCTTTAGCCCTATCAAGAATTTAATTATGGACTCTTAAAACTTCAGATTATATAAGGATTTTTGAATATCTAACTTTTTTTTTTTTTCGGAAGAAAATCTTGGTTTTAAACTTTCAAAGCCTCTCCTTTTCCACAAGCAGTTCTTTTCTGTTTTTTGCCCACAGACTTCCTAGAAATCAGAAATAAATTTAATGGAAAGTAATAATGCTGTATTCCTTACAATTTGAGCTAATGTGTATATGCTGTGTATAATAACTTGTGAACTGAACTAGGTTGTCAATGCCAATTCTTCTAAAGCACACAAGACAAAAAACCCAAAAAGCTTTTATCTGTCTCTGGCTTTCCCTGAACTGTTTAATAAATGAAACTGAGAGTATGAGGTGAAAGGACTATTGAAGGAGTGACACAGATTAATCACTGAGTTCCTTGCTAGAGATTTTCTGTGCCTACTACAGGATCTTCTTGTTTGTTTACGACCAAACTTCTTTTCTTGTCTTCCTCTGTTACAGTCTGACTCATCTGTTCAAACAGCTTTGACATCTTGGCAAATCTCAGGTGATTCTGAAATCTTCGTGCAGCAAAAGCGTAAAGCAGAGGGTTAATGCAGCTACTGATGAATACAAACGCTCCAGAGATGTACACTCCTTTGTCCCCAATGTCATCCAGTGCCAAAGACATTTCCTCATTAGAGAGTTCTACTTCAACTGAAATAATCTCTAGGATGTTAAAGACATGGTGAGGGAACCAGCACAGAATGAATGCCACCACCACGCTGGCAATGAGACGTTCCGAGCGCTGCTTAGAGTGGTAAGTCATTCTGCTTATTCTTCTTGCAACACACAAATAACAAGTGCAAATAATTAAAAAAGGGATTACAAAACCTGCAAGAGTCTCCAGCAAAAGATATGACACTTTCTGTCCATTAGAGGAGTAGCTGCGACATGTGCACATCAGCTGACCATTCGTTTCTTCTGTCTCTTGAAATGGAATGATAGAGATGCCAAAAGTAATGGACAGGAACCAAATGAGGAATATGATTAAAGAAATCTTTGCTTTTCTTTTGTATCTTTGAATTGTGAAAGGGTAAAACACAGCCATTAGCCGCTCCAGACTCAGTGCTGTAATAAGAAAGATACTGGCATACATGCTGCAGTAAATAATGAACACCAGCATTTTGCAGAAGATGACTCCAAAAACCCATGAGACGGCAAAGGAGTAAATCCAAATGGGTAAAGTGATCAGTACAAGGACATCAGCAATGGCCAGGTTCAGGATCAGCAGGACTGAAAGAGATACTTGCTTCATCTTTGTACAAACAGTCCAGATGACGATGCAGTTTCCAGGGGTCCCAACAATAAATGACAAGCTCAGTATTATGCAGACTACTGACCTCACAATATTCCATGTGGAGTTCATACTGCTTTCCTCAGCTTGGCTCATGCTGGAAATTCGTCAGTTCTTGGTTGCTCTGGGCTCTGCTTTTATTCTGAAGGTGTTAGTGAACTACTCGAGAGCAAGTTCTCTAACTGGTACTCTGGGGGGTGATGCAGCCTATGAGCTCATATCCTAATGCCTGCTCATACAGACATCTGACCACATATGGCAGTTCCTGTTGTTTAGGAAGACGTGCATTTTTGCATACAAAGCAAAAATAAAAATACCGCACAGCACTTGACTTTGCTTTTAGTTTTACATCCACCATGCTTTAGATTTTGAAGCATGTTGCTGGTCTTCCTAAACTGTCCTTTTTAAAAGAAACTAGCTACTTTGTTGAAGTTACTGATCTAATCAACATCTGTGAGTAGAAATCTTTATGCTATTCTACTCTTGCTCATATGAGTAACTCAACATTTTATTTTATAGAAACGAACAAAAAAAGGTGTGGTGGATAAACTACAAATGTGCATTGTATGTTTGACAGGAATTTCTGTTTCAAAGCATAAAAAGTTGTTCTTACTGCCTTCATCTCTTTTAGGTCAGCAGAAAACAGTCAACCATAGTATAGAAACATACTGGCACAGTGGAAATCAACATTTACCCTGTAGTGAGACTGTACTGGTACAATAAAGTAGGTGGGAACTGTGTTTCTAATGCTCTGGGAAATTGCAGTTCTTTACCCAAACAAGAACCATCAGAATACCCAGTCTGGATATAGGGTTATAGAAGGAAATGCTCCATGTCAGAGAGAAAAATATATGATCACGTTGTCCTGCTGTGCCAGCAATAGGCTATGACTTTTATCTCCCAAGAAACATGGTAGTCAGTGCAGAATTCAAATCCTGAATGAATCCTAAGTTCTTCAGAGTCTGGCCAAAGAACATGAAACTATTTTGTTATCCTGATCTCAAAACATCTTCTCTTAGAAGTTCATTTCTAAAATTTTAAAGGAGGAACTAAAACAGCAGTGCCAACAGAAATGTTCAAGAGTCACAGAAGTGAAACTGGAAGGGTATTTACCATAAAAAAAGATTCACAGAAACAAAGGAGTTATGTATAGCTTAGATTTAAGAATGTGATACAGATTATCTCCCTAATTTTACAAACCTGGCAAACGTAGTGCATAATATTAAGTTGAAAAGTATTTTTCACCATGGAAAAAGGATTGCAACATCATCACCCCCAAATCAGCTTAGCTGGTTTTGATCTCATAAGAGTATAATGAGATCAAAAGCAAATCCAGAACAACTCCACTGAAGTCAAGTATTATATCTTCAAAATACTATTTGTGTAATTAAAGATTTTAATTTGGATTTAATCAGATACATGGTTCCAGTTCCTTTCATTTTTAACTACATTTAATAAAGATTGGGTAGGGGAACAAAGTTGTTTGTATTCTAAAGGGAATTTCTGAAAACCACTTGTTTTAACTAATGGGAGGAAGTGCTGGGCAATGTGTTTTCTTCTAATGAAATCACCTTTATACACATTATTTCTCCAGAAGTAACATCGTAAGGGCTATTTCTTAATTTATTGCCAGTGGCCTATCTAAATTGTACTAAGTTGCAGGCTCTTATTGGAAAAAGAATAACAAAGAGAGATGCCCAGTACCTCATCACCCAGTGCTGCAGGCACTGGCAGCTCTTTAAGTAAAGTCAGTTTAGATTATGATTATGATATCGCATGCTGGTTATTAAGACTTTGACCTGATCTGCAGAGGCCCAGGTAACTAAAAGCCTGGCTAACCAAAGACTCCCGATAGTAAAGAGAGCTACACTGATTACTGGAAATTCTGCTTAACGGAAAGCTGTGATAATTGCTAAAAATTCTTTGTAGCAGTACATTACCCTAGCTGCTAGAAATTGTAGATAACAATAAGCTATGCTGATAATTAAATTTCTATGTCATAATAAAGCTCTAATTTTAGCTACAGCCCTGTGGCCACTCCTCATTCTACCAAGGATCCCTAAAAGGACCTGTATGTTCCATATTGGTGTGACGTGACACCTCTGTAAGACTTTTCTCTGTAAAACTTTACCTTTGTGGAAAAGAGCAGTGGTTTGCACAACCATTGGTATTAGGAGAGTTCTAATCCAGCGGTGGGTGGATCTGGTTGAACTTCTGAAGCATCTATCCTTACCTTTTTTCAGAAACATGTTTCTCCACTTCAATTGAAGTTTGCTTGCCAGATGGCCTCTGCCTCTGGCTGTGTCTTTCATTTAAACAAGAAAACAAAAAAATCTCTGAATTGCAGCAACAGCCTGGGATTTCTGTTTCAAAGAAGATCCCAGAGAAGTATTGAAATGCTAAGATTTCCTTGAGTCAGACTCTGAAGAAGGTTATTAGACTAAATATCACAGACATTAGAGTTAACATCAGCTAGGGAACATGTTTCTGAAGAGCTCTCTGTCACTCTTGGTTCACTAGGAAAACTTCAGACCATCAGCTCTCTTCAATATTCTCTAAAAGTATCTGACTGTTATTTATCAAACTTACATTAGTAGTGCATAAATTTTGTGGAGAACTTAGCAAATATTTCCATTAACAGGAGAAGAAATGTAGTATATTCAATAACATGCTCTACACAACAGTGGCTAAACAACTCAGTATCTTACTCACTTTTATGACCGAATGTGGGTGGTGCTTTAATGAATGTGACCAGGAATTCAGACTTCGGACCACGGAAGCTCTGGTCTAACTCACCAACAGCACTGAAATCAGGCTGCACCTGTTTGTTTAAAAAGAAAAAAAAATTAGGGTTTTTTTGTGTGGGTGCATATTACATGTAGTGCAACAACTCAGTCATCAGCACAGGAAACCTTCTGTAAGTCTGTTACCTTCAGATTGGCAAATAACTTCTGAGACCTTTTCAAGCTCAAGAAGTCTGTTACAAAACACTTTGAAGAGAATTTGCTTTGGTTTAAATATCAGCTGTATGTTTCACTGACCCTTCAAATTATTTATTTCACCTTGAATGCATGTATGAGCTTCCCTCTGGTGGATGCTCTGTAACCTACACTACCATTTTCAAACAGCTGTGTTTGCATTCAATGTAAATTATTATTGATATTTCCAGCTTTCACATATTTCTTCTGAGAATGAGAATTTCACTTCAAGATGCTGTGGGTCTTGGGGTCAGAGCCTCTGCACAAAGTGTATCCACCCCTCCATGCAGTAAGAGCATCCCTGTAAGGATTCACTTGCATGTCAAATCTCTAACATGTAACTTGTATCAAGAGCTGTACCAAAAAAGATTTTTAAAATCCTATTTAAATTTTGTCTTCAGACGTATCCCCTGGGTGTTTTCTACTAAGTGGTTATAGAATAATGATTCCCAAGTATCATGTATCTGCTGAGATGCTGGAAACAGGTATTATAACCTTGTTTGCCTGCTGACCCTGAAGGGATGCAGTTACTAGTCTGAAGCCCTTAGTTCTTCAACCATGGCATCAAGGTAGCATTTGCAGGATTTGTACAAATGCCTTACAACAAACTCAGTTCAGTGGTGTGAAAGTGACACACTTTGCCTTGGTCAGAGATCTGTGGGCTAGTTCACAGCTGACTGAATGCTGCTTTCCTGAATACAGGAGGGTCTCCTATATAAACAGGATTTCAGGGGGGTGCAAAGCAGCTCTTGGTGTCTCTGCCCTGCCATTACTGAAAAGAAAAGAGCAGTGTAGGAAAAGACACACACCAAACATTTCTAGGGTCTTGCAAACACTTTGTGACAGCAGCCCATGTGGTAGCAAGTGCAAGTGAGAATGCTCTCAGTGCTGCTTTATCACAGACACAATAATTTCAGGAAGAGCTGCCCTGGGATCAGTTCCAGAATGTAATAAAAGATGTGTACTTTGGACTATAAAGTTTAAAATATTCTATGCTGTGTACATTGTTGTTTATCATTATTCTAAAGTTACTAAAAAAATTGTATCCCTTACCCAGCTCAGTGGCAAATAATGATAGTTTTATATAAGAGAAAAGATTTCCTGTTTGTGATGCTCAGGGGAAACTGCTTTAGGTCTTGTGACAGGGGAAGTGTTTACAAGACCCCTGGTGTATGTGCATCATCCATGTGTAATATTTGTACCTTTCTTGCCCTAACAGACTGATCACAGGCAATCATAACAGGTTTCCATGGTGAAAACCATGGTGAAATATTTTCCTTGTACAGACATACCCGGTGCATTAGATTAGAGGTGCTAATTAAATAGAGGAGAACTATATTTGTAATTCTGACTATAGCAGGAATATGAATAACAATCAGGCAGAGACTATGGAACAACTTACAGATATCTTTTCTCAAAGATACCAAAGATATCTTTCTCAAAGATAAAGACTCATTATTTATGAATGTAGGCAGTTTTACTTCCCTGTTACAGTGTAAGATTGTGAACAATAAATGTATAGATTTGTTACTGTTTAGGGTGAGGCTGTTCTGAATCACCTCTCACTAAGTTGTACACAAACTGTTGCTGGCTAAAATCCTTATCTACACAAGCAAATCTGGCACCACAATTGTTACTGAATAAATCAAATACACCATTTACATACTCTTCAGTAATAAATAACCAACGACAGATACTGCTTGGATGATTTGCTGCCAAACATTACTTGATTTTTTTTTTTTAATTGTTAAGCTAAACCTACTGCCATTTCTACCTTGTTAACTGGGATTGCATGCAAATGTTATTTTACTGTATGATCGATGTCTCTTTTTGTTATTAGGCAGGGTGATGAAAGAAAGTCTTGGGCAGTGCATCCCCTAGTGAAGGAGCTGTGACTGAAACACAAGCCCACGCTTTGCAGAGCATGTGCAGCAGCGGCAGAGGTAGTTTTGCTGTTGTTCTGCTCCCTAACTGAGCACACGCTGTGTCCTGGAGCATGATCTTACCTGAAGGGATCTGGCCGTGTAGTTATGTGTTTTCAACACAGGGCGGCACTGGGGAACCACCTACTGTTTTCTGGCTAAGCCTGCAGGCCATGCAGGTGCAGCCTTTCTCTGCACGGCGTTTAAGGCCGTGGGTCTGCACAGAACTGATTCTTTTGCATTAGAAGGTTGGATGATTCTGACTTAAATTTCCGTATTGTTTCCGATTTTTTGCATAAATTTATAGATAAAAATAACAATGTCTTTTTTGTCTTGTAGATCACGTTATTTTCTAAATAGTTGTATTTCTAGCTCTCTTAGTTCTGTTTTGATATATATCCACTTCCAATGTTATATTCTGCTGTAACTGATACATTAAGGGCAGCTCCCTCTGCAACAAAAACAACATTAATTTTAATTAAATAAATTTAATGTTCTATGCCTCTGAAGGAACAAAGTCTGGAAAGTTTGGTAATTATATTAGCAATTGGTCCTTCTGTGTAGTTTCCATTAGTGTCTTCTTGTAGTCTTTTTGAAAAGCAGATCAGATTGCGATCTCTTGTGTTGTTAAACAACCCTGCTCAGCAGATTTGAGCACCTTTCAAGACTAATTTAATTCCTTTAATAACACTAGTTTGGGTCTTAGTGTGACATGAAGTCTTGGTTTTGTGGTCTTGTATCAGGAGGCTGGTTAACTGTGCTCAGATTAGAAAGACTGTACTAATTTTATGAGGAATACAAAGAGTTTTCTCCTGCTCTGCAGCAGCCACTGTAGGTGTGTTAGCTGAGGGAACTCAGGAATGCCCACGCCCTCACCACTTAGTAATTACCATACCTGGCATGCAGCTCTGCACAGCTGCACAAACCAGCACTTGGCACCACGCTGCTCTTCAGAATGGTCTTGTCCAAGCATTCTCAGTCTGAAAGAAAAGAAGTCAGGATTGATTGTGAGATGCCACACACAGCTACACTAACTCCCATTTACTAAACACTCCTATAATACATTGTATGAAAAAAGTGTAAGCTATGCAATCTTCAGACACAGCTAATTTTTTATCATCCTTAATAGGATCTCTTTCTTTTTTAGAAGTTTTTATGTAATATTAGAAATGACTGTGAACAACGATAACTTCTCCATTAAATCAAGCATGTGTTTTCACTGGCAGAAAGTGCTAGCACCATTGTCTTTAAAAGGATAATTATTTATGGATTTCAATAATAGAAATCCATAGATTAATGGATTATAGACTCTAATAGACTCTAAGGTAATCTCATCTCATATTATTCCTACATATGAATCTTGAACCTGATAACATGATCTGGTTTAGGCTGTCTGATTTCTTATGTTTTAGTAGTGTTGAGTCCAACCAAAAAGCTCTTTTAGCCCAGTATCTTGTCCCTGGTAGCAGCCAAAAGCAGGTGCTTAGGGAAGAATATAAAAACAAGCCCCATGTCACTGCTTGCCCCACATATACTCTGGCATTTAGTCAATTATAGCTGAGGAGTTTCCTGAATAAGAGATGGGGGTTTGTCTGTTGAATAAAGCTTTTGTGAGCATTTACTCTGTAGACTTCCTAAGCCTATCCTTGAACTCAAGTGAACTGCTGTGTGAAGATCCATGCTCCCCCTTTTGTTTGTTTGCTGGTCTCCTGTTAGCCTCATCTGGCTCCCCAAGTTCCTCTGTTGAAAAAACACTGAACAGATCCCTGTTCATCCTTTCCATAGTCCTTCCTGGATTAAATGATTAAACCCTGCATCTGTCAGTCATTTCTTAGTTGCAGACTGAAGAGTTCTCATACATGAATATATACATATACCTTTCTATATCCTGTGTAGAAATCATTTCATGCTTTTCATCATCCCTTCATTTTTTTAATCATCTCTTCATTCAGTTCTTTTATGTTCTCTTTCAGACAGAGGAACAGACTATTTCTGAAGTTCAAGAGTTCAATTAAACCACAGTGTGTTGATGAGGGAAAATGAAAGAAATTAAGTCACATGGCAGTCTAAGATTCCCCATCTCAAGGCTGTTTGACTGTGCTTCAGTGTGACAAGGAGGACAGCGTGGCTGGCCATACTGCACTCAAAAATGTTCTTTTTAAAAAAAGAAATGTAGATTAGTTTAGTTTACACTCAAACCATAAAAATAATAATTAGCTTTTGTCTTTCTCAATGCCAATCTGTGCTCTAGCATGTAGAAGACTGTCTAAAGGTCACTGTGTCATTCTTCCTTCATTTACTCCAGATGTTCCACAATCATGGAAATCCTCATGTGATGCAATTACCTTGTAATCCTTAAACCACAGGTTATCCTCTGTCTGGTAGAGCTTTGTATCTTTGTTTGTTGTGTGGCCTATTCTCTGCTTAAACCATTAAAAGTCAAGTATCATTTAAAATTGTCATTATTTGGCATGGCATGAAAGGCAGCTTTAATTGTGTATGTTACTTTTTTCTTGGTAGCTTTGTGTCTTGTTCTGCCTACCTGTGTGGGAAGCATTTAATCTTCCATGGTATTGAATGGTATCTCTTTCATATCTGCTCTTTTCTGACAACAAATGTGTGACTGCACTTTTTTTCCCATGACTGCTCTTTTCCTGTCTTTTGAGTTGCAAGGTATTAACCAAGATGTGTGGTATCCAACCACATATCTCCCTGAAACTATCACTACAGCTCTGCTGCCTTGGCTCCCCTTGGTGTTAGCTGGATGTACCTCCTGCTGACATAGCAAAATGTTTGCTCTGTGTAATACAGCCTGACACAGAGGGCTGAGTTTGGCACATTCTGAGGTTTGTTAGTCAGTGAAAAAGAGAACACAGCAGCACCTGTTGATCAAAATACTTAGGATCCCTCCATCATGACAAATCATAAATCCAGTCACAAACATTATCCACTTTCTAGTCCTCTGATTGAGGTATTGAACAGTGTTGGGTTGAATTTTCTAGGTTACTGTCATCATGTAATACTACCTTCTATAAAAGTTCATATAAATATCAAGAAGACAACCCTAAAGCATATAAACCCAGAATTTAAACAGACATTTTAAAATAACTTATATTTTGAACACTATCAGTCTTTCTATGTTATCTGAGAACAATCATCTTGTGTAAACACAAGAAAAAATCAGTATTGTCTAGCAGATTTTCCAAATGAGGACATGTCCAATAGAACAGAGAAAGAGAGAAGCTTTGAGAGGAGTGTTTCTCTAACTACTCAAGGCATCTTTGCAGTGCACAAAAACAACAAAATTGTTTTCACAAGTTATGTTAGGATGAGATCCAAGTAGAAGAGTCAAAATTGCCCCATAATGGTATAATGTTTTACAGGAAATCATGAGACCAATTTATCTGCCACATGAAAACTCATGTTTTCCTTGCTTTCAGCAGAAAATTTGTTTAGATGTCACATGATAGCAGTACCCATTTTCTACCACTTATTGAGCTTGTAATCTGAGCAGCTTCACTTTCAGCTGCCA
This sequence comes from Scytalopus superciliaris, assembly GCA_013400415.1. NCBI lineage: Eukaryota > Metazoa > Chordata > Aves > Passeriformes > Rhinocryptidae > Scytalopus > Scytalopus superciliaris. The sequence continues at coordinate 801,618 of VXBX01001600.1, forward strand.
AACACTGGTAGCCAAATTAATTTCAGCATACCATGAAGAATCTCTTAAGAGTGTTAGTCTATTGTCAGTGTAGCATGGCAGAAATATTTACAGCGTCTCACGCTGCCTTTAGCATGTTAATTACAAAGAAGTAAAATTGTTCCATTAAGTCCATCTTCTTGAAGTATTGTGTCCAGACAGTCTTTGGCAAACTTCCCCTTTCTCATGTGCACAAATGTCTCTAGAATATCATTATGCAGTTTAGAACATGACAGGTTAGTCCACTGCCACTTGTTCAAAACGCACACTATTCAGCATTAATAGCAGCAATATATTACATGAAATGGTGAATTTTTGCTAAAGTTTTCATTCTGTATCCACTTATTTGCCCAACAGAGTAACTGTCCTGATCAAAATTTGTCCTTAGCTATGATTTGGACACAAGGATTGGAATAATGACCTTCAAAAGTCACTTCCAACCTTAATTTTCCTGTAACTATATCTTTGCACTGACGTGTTTGACGCAGCCTGACACGATGCTACTCGTGATGCTGCTTAATAAGCCATTTTCCCATGATTAACCATTCCCAGCTGCCTGTGTCCCTCAGTCTAGAAGGGAACTTTGTCCTTACAGGAATCATCAAACAATACTTTTTAACTTAACTTCGGTAAAATGCTTGTCTGTCTTATTTAGTTCTTAACTGTAGTCAGTTTTCCTAATGTGATAATCTGAATTTAAAGGATAGAAAATAGGTGAGTGATCTATGTGATCTCCACATCTAAGATGACCATTTGCTTTATAGATGCATCTTTTAGTGGGATTGCACACACATTTCAGATTCAAAGAGACCTAATTATTAAAGGAAGAAAGAAAATTTTTACATATTCCTTAAATTCAGGTAAATTCTCATCAGCTCATTTTTTAATGCACCCACTAAAGAGGAACTCTCTGTTTCTTACAGGCTGAGGTGAAGTCTCTCACCAAATGTGATCAGAATCAGATGTTTTTCCATCCTTGGGGTTTGGAACAATTTAGCACGGAAAATGAGTGAGTGAAACCTTGAGGAGATTACACAAAGACCAACATCCCCCTCAATACATAAGTAAATTACTGACACCAATTTCAGTTCTCTCTCTTCAGGAGTAGCTTTAAGCAGATTTCCCAAGCCACGGATTTCTCAGCAACTTCCCTGACACCCTGTCCAGCTGGGATACCAAACAGGTGTGACACTGGCTGGAACTGCTTGTTAAAAGTGGTCTCTTGCCTTTTCATTATATGTGAGCTAGAATCCTGAAATGCTGCAGCCTGACTCATGTCTCTGTGCCCTCCCCAACCCCCCTTAATCTTGTAAGTCATGTTAAGCCTTACAATAACAGAATGCTGAATTCTGTTTTTCTTCAGATCTTCTCTTCACCTGAAAAGTACTTTGCCTGCAGATTACAAACACCTTTCTGCCTTAGAGGGTGCAAGTTTCTCTGCACAGCAAAAAATGTCAGGTTCTACCACTCATGCAACGTGCTGGGAAGTTGTTGTAATTTGTGGGAACTTGTGCAAGACACAAACTGTCCCGAGGGTTCAACCTACTCAGTTTTCATCACATCATAGATTATATTTTCAACACTTTTCCTCATATATTCATCCTACACGAAATTGTATCTCCTCTTTCCATCTTCCTATGCCCCCATTTACTTATTTTTTTTAAAAATTCCATATTTTGCCTAGCTTCAATTTCAAAATTCTTCAGTGGTCCAACCCAGAACACCAACTCTGAGGAATCTTGAGTAAAACTCCCAGTACTTTAAGTCCCACCATTCTTGCTGAGAATTTCTCATGCCCAGATTCTAACAAAATTCTCTTTGACTGAGAAAGAATTCTGAAATTCAGCTTCTTAATCTTTAAATCCTCACAATTTACTATGAAGCTCTATTACATGGACAGTTTACAAGGGCAAATTGATTTGCTTTAGCAAAATGTGAGCCAAAAGAGTAATATGATCTCTATTATATGGATGAAAGGTTTGAAGACAGGAGAGAGGGCAGTGACCAGATCTGTTCATTGTGGAGATCCTACCTTGGTGAACGGGCAGGCTCTGACTTTCTAGTTGATGTTCATGTGAGCCTTCCGTTCTGTATTCCCACTCTCCAATTGCCCTCTTCCCTTTTTTTCTGGACCCCGTTTGACACTGCAACCAAATTTAACCTGAAAGACAATAAAGAAGAGAAGTCTTGTTTATCATCCCGGTGCTCGTGAGCAGCACCATGGGGGACAATATGGAAGTGACTGTGAAGTGCTGAGGAAGGGAGAAGTAAAAGGAAGAAGTGTCTTTGCAGCCCCGGTTCAAATGCATGTCACATTGTGTCCTGGGACTGTGCTATTGTGCTGATGAGTACAGAGTAGATCTGTGACAACACATTGTTTGTCTTCACATCTTTCTTTGAAACTGGCTGTTTTCTACTTGTATGTCTAGATCAGCATAATAATGTTTGAGGGTATTTGAGCCAATACAAACACTACATAAATGGCAAGGATCAGAAGCAAACAGAGAATTCTGTTCAATCAAATAAAAGATATTTAAGCAAATAGTAGATTTCTGGAAAGGATTGTTTTTTAAATAACAAGTGTGCAAACTCATATCCAATTCACAGATTTTGTCAAGTTGCCAGTGCAAGCTCTCGAGGAGACTTAAACAAAGATAATGCTACTGATACTGTAGTTTCTGCTGTTTAATACAACTTATTTCTGGTGGTGTGGGGTTTTCTCTCAAAAAAAAAAAAAAAGAATATTTTCTTTCTAGATTGATTATGTATATTAAAAAAAAATCTTTGCAATGATAACAAACGCTGGTGTGTGGATAATGATTATTTTTCACTTCATATAGAAGTGAAAAAGATGCAGTACTGCTTTTATCAGTAGTTTCAACTGTAATACCTTCCTTTTTCATTTCTAGCCAACTTTGGATACAAAACATGTGAAGGAAGAAGTAGCATATAGAACAAACTTTGTATAATAATAAACTGGCTGGCATTTTACTGGCAGTTCAGATGTGTAGCTGGTTCTGTTATTTTCCAGGTTTGCCTTGGATGATGACTGGTGGATTTCTGTCCTGTGGCTACACACAGTCATGTTCCTGAACTGCTGTTAATCCACAAATGCCCTGCTGTCAAGTAATTCTCTGTGGAGAAAGAGCTGGATTGCCCTTCTAACAAAGCAGCACTTGGAAATAATTACACTGACTCAATTAATAGCCGGGTATCATGGGCTGGAAAGCGATGCCGTGTGTCCAGGTTCCCTGGGTTTGTTGGTGTGGGTGACAATGGGACCAGGCACTCAATGGGGAAACAGAAATGTGCTGTGCATGTTTAAACAACCTTACAAAGGCAAAGAGCTTAATTTACTTTGAATGTGAATGGTCCTGATCTCCCAAAAGGACACAGTGAAAGAAATAACCAATATACACTACTTGATCATTGGCTGAAAGATTGTTATCTAAGGAGCCTGGGCTTGCAGAGCAGGAGGAATAGCTATTATGTGTTTAGCAGACTTTTCCTGGAAAAGAATTAGATGGAAAGTTTTTTAGTGAAGTGTGAAGACATTCCCAGCTGCCAGAACAGCACAAAGATTTGTAAAGTCAATATTAAGATCAGTTTGAATTGAATATGGAAATGTCTCTGTGTGACATCTTGAGCAGAATCAAAGCGGCAATGGTCACAGAAAGTATACATATGTGATAATAAAGGACATAAATAGGAGCAATTATACATGTAAATGCTGACAAATGCAGTGTGTACATCAAGACCAAAAGGCCTGTGCTCTGAGAGGCCTACAGCAGAACTGCCTTCTCAGCAGCAGACCTGCCTTCTGGTAACAGGAAGATGGCAACAAGTTTACACAAAATCAGAGGGGCCATTCCTATTTCTGTTAGCTTGGCAGGAAGAAAACAACAGGCAGTGAGCTTGCCCAAAACTGACAGAGGGTGAAACTAGGCCAAGGAAAAAAAAAAATTCATAACAGCTCCCTCCTAAAAGGCACAGAAAATCTGTCCCAAAACTGCCTTGCCAACATCCAAGGGAATGCACAACACCTGTCATCCCATGAACGCTGTGTCACAGCACGAGTGATCCTGGCCAGACTATTTGGACATGTGTATTTTGGAGCTTTTGAGTATGAGAGAATGACTGTGGCTGAAAACAGTTTTCTTTTAAATATTGTTTTACTCTTCCATAAGGTCTTTTGCTGCATTTTGTAACATTTAATTCCTACACCACATTCACTGTTGCAATCAGTTTTAGTCAGTCACACTTGCACACCCTGTAGTTTGCTTTAGTAGGAGGTCATTTCATGTCAACACTTGCATGGTGACTAAGCACCTCCTTGGGTTTGTTGGATGTAAATATACAAGGTGTGGCTGCTGCCTAGAGAAAGGCCAGTCCAGATTTAGACTTAGCCTTAGTTCCTTGAGCATTTTGTTGCATTTTCTTCCTCTTTTTGATTTCATGAGGAAGATGTGTCCTCTCCTTCCATGTCAATGCCAAGCCAACATCATTCTTCTAAACTCCTGTCAATAGGCTGTGTATCTCTTTTACCAGATTCTGCCTTCACGCATGGATCTCTGACATGTCTCACTTCAGGAATTACACAAGTTGTTGAACACTGAATTCAGTGAGGTAAGAAGCGTTTCAGTTTAACTGGTAGGAGTTACCAAGGCAATGAGTAGTTTTCTACTTATCTTTCACTCCCATGTCTTCATTTGTGGTATTGTTCATGCTAGTGCATTAACCATTCAAGGTAGGAATATTTCTGAAAATAAGCAGACACACTGAGGGATGTAGGGAGCTGTGAGGCAGACACAGTAGTGCCCTTGTTGCAAAGTAACCTTGTCAGAAATAGTTTTACCCTGAGCACAAATTGGTAACACTGGGCTCAGAAAGTGTGTTTCCACTGCAGGAGTAGATACACTAGTGAATCTTGAAAACCTTGACCTGCCCATCAGCACAATCATGACTAATCATGAGATGTGATTACACTGGTTCCAAGTTCCACTTTCCCCCCTCTCTTTAGTGTCTGCTTCTGGGGATGCCCTTCCTCCTGCCCTGCACAGCCAGACACCCACCACACAACCTGTACACCAACCGGAGCACGTAGCCCCTGCTAACCTGTACTGCTGAAGTACAAAGGCTTATAACCCTTTTGGGTTTAATTACTGTAATTACAGGTCTACCTGTACTTGTTACATGTATAGAGGGCTAATGATTCTTTTCCTGGCATTGCCAAATGCCTTATCTCAGGGATACTCCGTACCAATTAGCTGTCACGCTGGTCGGGTGTTGACTGAAGTGCAGCTGTGCCCGTGTGCTTCTGTATTAGATGCCCAGTCCCCTGGCTGTGTAATGCTAAATTTCCCAGTCCTTCCAAGTACATTTGCTTTCCCTCGAACCGCTCTGACCACGCCCCTCATGCCCTACTTATTTTTAGCCATGTTTTGCAGCAAACGCGCCTTACTTTGAGCAATCACCGCGGCCACACGAGCGTGGCTGTAACACTGCGGGACAACCGCGCTCCCCCCGCGGCACATCCCCCTCCTGGGTGCGCTCCGCCAGCCGCGGCCCGGGGGCTGCGCGTCCCCCCCGCTGGCCCCGCGCTCTGGGGGCGGCAGCGCTGCGGGGGGTGCGGGCGGTGCGGGGCC
>VXBX01001600.1:807374-886523 GCA_013400415.1 Scytalopus superciliaris
GACCGCCCCGGCACCCGCAGCTCGGCCCGGCCCGGGCAGCGCCCCAAGGCTTGGCCGCGGGGCACGGGAGAAACACGGCTCGCCTTAATGCGCCTCTGGCTCACTGACTGACTAACACCGCACCCTCGCTGCTTGAGTTCTCCCTCTGTGCGAACCTGTCGTGGAAGAGGCTAGAATCAGATGTAGAAAGCAGTCGAGCCACACGTATTTAAAAAATAACCTCAGACATGAAAAGTGAATATTCACAACTGACCTGTAGTTTCACCTGTTAACGCAAAATAGTTTGTAATGGATATGTAGGCAGTATTCATATAATAGTAAGTAATATTTGTTAGATGCTTTTTGTATCCACTGATAAGAATTATAAATAAATTTAAAATGCTTTAATAACTTGGCTACTGAAACTGTAATTCTTAAGCATTCCAAGACAGTGAGTGCACTTGGTGGCAGTGGTGTCAGTAGCCAGTCCTGTGAATGTATTCAGTGAGATCACCTTCTTATTACATGATTAGCCTTAATGATAAGGGGGGAAGGAAAAGTAAGAAAATTGGGAGAAGGATAATTAGTGGCATGCTGTTAAGTCTAAGCTCCATTTCTTAATAATAACTTGGGCTCTGATGTTGACTCTATTACTACTGTTACAAACTTCTGACATAAAAGGTTAAACTCTAACACAGCATTTTAAAATTGTTCTTGTTATCTTAGGGACAGCTTGTATGAATCCACAGTTCTTAACAGACTTCTGAACTGGCTGATGGGATGTAGATTTGGAAGTAGAAACTGCAAAAAGGTGTTCTAAGGGGCAGGAGTTGAAACATGGACAAAAGTTCTTTGAATTCTGTCTGAGGAGGCTAGAAACAATCTTTTATCCCATCTTCGCTGGGTTTTAGTAATAGACCTTGGCACTTGCTCCAGCACAAGCCTGTTGATGACAAAGGTGATAGTGTTCTAGTTGCTGATCCAATATTGAACTCCAGTTGTGAAGGAATCAAATATTTAAAAGCAATTGGGAGAAAGTGATACTGATTGTAAAGCGTGGAGTTGCTACTGATGGATCCACCGTAAGTATGTGTGTTCCCTAAGGATGGTTTTGAGAACCATTCTCTTAAGAGGCATTCTGGTAAATGCTCAGGCTGAGCTGAGCACACGTTCATCAGTGAGTGGATTACAGTGAACTTTCACCAAATGCTACAGAACTTGCATCTCTTACTAGTCTAATGAGTATTTGCATTTTGAAGTTTGCTGTTTTCTGCTGCCCAGTCCTGACCTGTCCAGAAAGTGAAGATTCAGTGGGTTCTAGCATAAAGTAATTTTTCTGGGCTATCTATGTGTTTGAGGTGCTCTCAGGGAGTGATTTGCTCGAACTTCCCATTATAATATGCTATGGTTTTTTTGATTTATAGCAATTACTCTTGTTGTAAAAACACCTGCAGTAAGAGCTTAGCTTTGATTAGACATGACATGGGCAGTGAAGGTCAAACAAACAAAGGAGAGGAAGGAGTAACTGTCGGTCACTTGCTGGTTCTGGATGAAATGTTCTCAGCTTGATTCTAGTTAACTTTTCATGACCTTTTCTTCACCCTTCTTGCGTATGTGACAGGTTAAGATAAGCTTTTTAGGAATTACTGCCATGAGGATGGTGGAAGGGTTTAGTAGAATCATTTAGGGAGGCATTCTAAGTGCTGGCTTAACACGGGTGTTTGAGATAGAGAAGAAAACCCCACATTGCCTGGAAGCACAAATGGAAAGGGCACTGAGGTGTGTGCAAGGCTGCATTATACAGGCTTGTACAAGCCTGAGATGATTTTGGAGCCCATACAAAATGGGAATAGAGAGTTGATTCTCCTGATTTATCAGACTGGCATCTAGGCTCCTAATTCCTCATATATGTTCATTTAAAAAATATTTTCATCTTGTAAACAGGGTCTCATGAGCAAGGCACTTAGTCCTGATTTGTTTGGAAGTTAAAACACTTCAGTAGAAAAGGGAGTTAACAAGTTTGGTCTTATTCTGTGTGTGGCAAGTTGGCTGCCTAATCTTAAAGAATAAAGAAGAAATAGTGTCTAAAGGAATGTTGTCAACATAATGATCACTTCATAAGTGTTTTAGACTAGTGATGGTCACAAGACCCAGTGTAACTTGCTCTCAAACTTTTTGTGTAATGACCCCACTTTGCAGTTGCAACCTGTGCTTGCCCAAGTAATGGAGGAGGAAGTAGTGCAATAGCTTGCAAATATGGAGCACTGGATAACTTTGTTCTGCTGCCCAGGTACTGGCAGAAGTACAGCTTCTAGACATCCCACATCTGAAGACACACAAGCTGCACGAGTACTGCCTTGTAATTCTTGGCTGTAGTTGTGATGGCAACAGGTCTCAGACTTGCAGAGCCCCCTGACTTGCTCAGGTGAAGGGTGGGCGGTTCAGCTGCGCCGATCTAAGAGCTCATTAGTGCTCGCCCAGCTTTCCTTATGTCTGCTTATTGGCCACTTTGTGTGGAATCCTTTGTCTTGCTGAAGTATGAGCAAATTAACACGTTGAGGAAGAAGTGATTAATCTTGTAACTGAATTACTTTAATGGAGGAGCTGGCACAAGAAATGTGGAGGGTGGCACCACATCGTTTGGATTAGGTTAGTTTTTAACCTGGTCTGTGCATCATCAAGGTGCCTCAGCAGCAGGAGCTACACTGCCTGGACCTCATGTTTGTACATAACAAGGGACTGAATTGCCATGGGTGGTAAGGGACAGCAAAATACTGCAATGGGACTGCTTGGTTTTCCCTGGGATTTGAATAACAAAGCATCAAAAGATATTCATATAATAGTGATACTAGAGAAGGAAAAACAGGTAGAAGTCAAAACCTTGCATCCAGAGACCTGCCTGAAAGCCTATCAGGCACAATGCTCATTGAAATCTAAGGTGATTATCTTGGATTCCATTCCCAAGTGTTTTTGGGGAAAAGAGGATTAATTAAAATACTGATTTGCTTTTGTGTCTTTTTAAAGAGTTTTCTGTTTAGCCAGGATAATAATATCCATACATAAAAATCTCCTTTAAGAACCAAAATAACCCACTGAATGCTTCTGTTCTACTGACAGTATATATACACTAGATATAGATATTCTGTGCAATTCTGTATATCTATTCATGTTTATATGAATTACAATCTTTTGCACTTCTCTCATCAGTTTGATTGTGTTCAACAGGATTGTTTTCTAATGCTTGTGAAAAGGAGTTTATTTTGAGGCTGTTCTTCCTCCTTCATTTTTCTCATATAGTCCGTCAGTAATCACTGTGTACTATCTCGTGTGTTAGAGTGTTTGGAGCTGATAACCCATCTGTATAAGATCAGCATTGCATTCACTGAGCTCTTTACTTTTTAGCGCTGACTCACCACAATTACTATATCAATGTTCTGATACCTTCTGCAAACAATTTGTTAGGTACTTGGCTAAAGTTTTCTAGAAAGACACCTAAATGAAGTTTGTTAATAATTGATATACATGCAAAAGAGGTTTGCCTGTGAATTCCTGCTGACTGCTAATTGAAGTGTGTTTGTATGGTCAGCTGGCTAGATGTCAGGAGTGATTTAAATGTTTATGCCTCATGTGATCCAAGGTATCTGGAAGTATCATGTGAGACGTTGTTTGCTTTCTGGTTCCTAATTTTAAACACAGGCCTTTTCTATGCCTGCTTTGAGACATTCTCCTTAGAACTGTGCTCACAGTTTAACATTAATTTTCCAGGAAAGATGGAAGTTGGTTCATTTTGAAGGAACACTAATTTATAAACCTAAAAGATGACAGTTATTTGAGGAAATTATATCAGTTAAAAAGTTACAACAGTTGTTAAATACCCAGAGGCATTTGTATTTCAGCTAAAAGGAGTCAAAAAGTACCAATCGATGGCCTCCCCCCTCCCATCCCATACACATAAAACATAGCCCAGCCCCCCAACCCTGTTATTATGTAGGTACTATTTTTAATTACTTTTTTTCCCCCCAAATAAAATTCAAGATCCTCGTATTCAGGGTGTTTGTTGAATGACCTTTTCTCTCTGTTATCTAAGCAGTATTAAGGCACGTCACTTTCAAGGTGCAATTTGCTTCTTGCCTTTTGGTGGGAACTGTGAATCTGTCATTAAGACTTAAGGATGGCGATAGGCAGGAGTATGAACGTATCCTAAAGGTAGCTGCTCTAATTCACAGGCTTGGAAAAGTCTGTGACCTCTCTTAAACTCTAATGGAACTTGTAAATGTGCTTTCCATAAAGTTTAATCATACAAGAACATATCCCAGGAGATCTACTAGTTTTGTCAGGGCAGATGAGATGAAAAAAAAAAACCAGCCAAGGATGTGATAATATTGGAAGTGAGTTGGGCTCATGGCCATCCTGGAACAAGTTCTGTTGAGATTACTGTCTCTGTGAACAATGAGACCATGCTAGAACTGATAGAACGTGAAATCTCATGGAAGTGCTTTTTTTTCTGCTGAATATGAAACCTCATATTTCCAAATGTTGCAGTTCAGAAATCAGTAGAGGAATTAGAGAACTGCAAGCTTGGGAAGAAAAGGTCCAGCTGAAGGTCTTTTCTTGAACATCCGGTTCTAACTAATGCTGATGTATTTTGCAGAACTTCACTTGCCAGTTATTTTGGGGTCAGTGTGCAGGCTTTAAAAAGTAAGAATGTAATGTTCCCAGCAAAAGGGCTTAGAAACTACAGATACTGGTAGATGAGAGAATGAGGACAAAAATTGTTTAAAGATAACTCTGCCCACAGATACTTTCTCTGTATGGCCTGAAAGCAAAGGGAAGATGTGTTTTTACTGCATTTAAATTCCATCATAGAAGATCTGGGGAGATATGCCCTTAGCCTACAGAATTAATCTTCAGTGTGATATTTTTTTTTAACCTGTTACTTATCAAAAAGCCTCTAAGTAGTCCTCCAGCCAAAATGTAAATCATTAACACTGTTAAACTCGGTGGGTTGAGGACTGAAGATCTTGCATGTTTCTTTCCATAATCTCAAAAATCCAAAATTTGTATTTTATCTCCTAAAGCTTCATCATGAACCCAATTCAGCTTGCAAATATACTTTAGAAAATAAAAACCCCTAAGTTGTTAATTAGTGATTAGCAGTTTCACTGTTAATGGAAATGGAAACATGACAAACATTTTTGTAAATCCTCCCTTTCTAAGTAACCAGGCATCATACCTGCACATGAGAATTCATTTTTTTAACTCCAGGATGCATCTTGGCACAGGTGGAACTTGTCCCTTATCTTTTGTTTAGAATTGCAGAAAACTGCCATTTTTCATCTTGTTCCTTATCATCCCTTGAGTAAAAATCAGTATGTCGTGTTTCTCATCCTCTGCCCTGAATGGGACACAGGAGCACAGCCTCTATCCTCAAGAGGCTTGCAGATAAAATATCTTAACTAAATGAAGTTTGCAGTTAATCTAAGATCACTCTGTTAAGCCCAAGTGAGACTTTGCACAGTTTCCTGCTTTCAGCACTTTTGTTGATAAATGTATCTTGATTATAAACTTTAACTTCTTCAGTTGTGAGTTTCCCTACTCTGAGCAGGAGTGCTTATGATGGAGTGCAGTTTGAAAACCTCAGCAGATTTTTCAAACTCTAATACTCCAGAAGTTTGTCTAAATCTTTGAAGGGTATCTTTGCTGGAAGAACTTGATTTTTTTTTTTTTACCTAAGAAAATGAGATTCCAGGATAGAACAAAATGTTACTCTTCTCTGTTTGGCATTGAAATCAAAGACGAAATCAACCTGTTCTGTCCTTGGCGGGTCTGCTGTTGAAACTGGCCAGTCACAAATTATTGATATAAATAGAATTACATTCTGTTCCTTTTCTAATTAAAAGCACCGATACAGCAGAGGCATGGGACTGGAACAGGCTGTTGCCTTAGTTTTCTGAGCAATAACTAAGTAGCATTTTGTGAGGTTACAAGACTGAACTTCAGTAAACTCTTTCTAGGGTGTGATGCAATACTATAATCTCCCTTACTATGCTTTCCAGTATATTAGAGTCCTTGAAATATGACCTAAAATAAACCACGGTCAGCTACTGGGGCTCATAACATTTCACTTAAGGCTACAAAAATAAAACCACTAGAAACCTAATGAGTAAGTAGGAGTAGTTAATAAAGAAATCCTGAGGTTTATCTTGTGGTGGGCCATAACATGCAGCGGTTAGAGGTTGTAAGAGTGGGGTTGTCCAGCCCTCTAGTCTGCAGTTCAGTTCTCTTTCGGTTCTGCAATAAATGTTTCTCTAAAAGCACATCTGGCTTTCGTCTTAAATTAAGTATTCCACTAAGAGATATTATCTGATTCCTTAAACCATTGCTAAGTATCAGGGGTTTATAGCACTTAAAATGTTGTGTTTAAATAATTTACTGAGGGGTGGGGGACAATTGTATGGGTTTAAAAAAAAAAAAAAAAATAAAAGAAAAACCTTCAAAACTATACATCAAGTAAATAGGATACAGTTAGGCACACCCCAAAAAGGTGGCTATATAGAGCTGAAAGGGATTGGGGAAACCTTTAAGAAGGGCTTAACTTCTAAATTCTTTTCAAACACAAACTCTTCTGTTACTGAAATGTTTTTGCCTTTCTGGGTTTTGAGGAAGAAATTATCAAACATAACACTGCGAGAAGTTTCTCTGAATACTTATGGCTGAAAATTGTAGGCATGTTTGGTTAAGCTTAATTCTAATTTAAAAAAAATACTTCTGTTTCCATCTAGTGTTTAAAAAAATAAAGAAAAATAAGCCTTAATTGAAGGAATACAGGCATTTAGTATATGCCTTAAGAAAATGCGAATACAAGGCCCTTTCTTCCAAGTATTACTGATGTGATGCATCCAACGGAAAAAAGTGGAGAGCAATACTGTTGCTGCATTCAAACCTGCCTCTAAAAGATATGAAACTTCTGTTGCAAAAGTATGGTTGGAGGTGAAGAAGATACAATATAAATGGATCTTTTACTTTTCACATGTTTAATCTCAAGTGGATAGTTTGCAGGCAACTATTTAAAGAGAAGAATGACTTGCATGTGCAGTGGTGACACTGAAGAAGAAGTTCTTTCAGAAAGATTGTTTGTACTTTAAAACACAGATTATTTTGGTAATGTCCAAGATAGTATTTTTTTTTCCATACCCACGGCCTAATGTTACATGTTCCTATACAGTCCTCTTTTTGAAGTTATGAACTGTTGATCCAGAATTATTCTATGTGATGGTTTCTCAGTTACTGATTCTGGAAAACCTAAATATTTTCAGTGGAAAATGTACATGTAGTACCTTATGTAATACTTTATCTGGTTACAAAACTTTATGGTGTCTTTGGATGCAGTGATAATGCATATGAGGGCTGCAGTATTTAGGTGTGTATATTGCAATGTAAAATGTTATACACTTTAAGAGTCTCCTTTTTATATTTTTCAGTTCCAGGGGACCTGGGTAATCAGTTGGAAGCCAAGTTAGATAAGCCATCAGTAGTGCACTATCTCTGCTCTAAGAAGACAGACAGTTATTTTACACTCTGGCTGAATCTAGAATTGCTTCTGCCTGTCATCATTGACTGCTGGATTGATAATATCAGGTAAGATCAGAAACGCTCTCTGTAGGTACCTCCTTAGGTTGACATGCAGAATGGTTGCCTTAAACCTTCTTTTCAAGACCAGTGAGAGGAATGGCTTGGAACTCTGCTGGGTAGACTAACAGGAGGGATGTGAAGGTGCAGCTCTGTGTCTGAGGTAGCTGTTTATCACTGATGAGGATCAGAGGTTTTCTTAGTTTCTTCCACTTTCTCTCCTACCAGTTACCCAGTGTAGGTTTGAGCTCTTGTCAGACACCTTTATGGGCTTATCTAAAGGAGAATATTTTCTGCTCTCTTTGGAGCCAGGCTCTTGGTGGTGCTGAACAACAGGACAGGAGGCAATGGGCACAGACTGATACCCAGGAAATTTTCTCCATTATGTGCCTTGATGCAAAGTCATATGGTAAAGAACTATACAAAGTAGTTTGTAGTCTAAAGCTGAAGTTCAGCTACAGTTCCATATACTCAGTTTTACAGAGAAGAAGTCTTAGATTATGAATGTAAAGCATTTGAGTAATTAAAACAATTGTTTACATTGTATAACCTCTTAGCCATTGGAGTACTCTGATCATGTCTGCCTGGGTTGGGTTTTTGTGGTTTTTTTTTCCTCCTTCTGACTAATAGCACTTGAAGGTCTTGTACTGCACTCAGAATGTAAGATCCAACGTAGCTGAGAGTTGTCATGTGGCAATACAACTTTTTTTTTCCTTCTCCTTGCCCCAGGTTGGTGTACAATCGAACAAGTAAGATCACAGAACCACCAGATGGAGTGGATATCAGAGTGCCAGGATTTGGACAAACATTTTCCTTGGAATTTCTTGACCCAAGTAAAAGGAGCGTTGGTACGTACAGGCTGTGTCTGAAGTGCTTTGTCACTTGTGGGGTTTTTCTTGTTTGTCTTTATACAACAGGCTACTGAAATGTGATTTCAAGTTACATTTCTGTTTGGAAGCAGAAAACTGATTCATTTTCTTTTTAGTATGGTAGCACATGGCTGACTTTGCTTTTAAGTGTTTGCATTGCATTGTATTGTTCTGTCTGTTGCTTGGCCTGACAGATTGAGACTGGAAGATTCCATGTTATTTAATGTTGTGCTAAATTTAAGTCTACTGGATGAAATTTGAGTAGACGTGTTGAGGACAAATGCTTTTTGAAAATCAGATAGGTTGAGTAGAAAATTCTATGACTGAAGCTTGACAAGCAAAATCAAAATAAAAACACTTCAGCTTGGTTCTGAGTAAGATGTTCGTTGGCCTTAGGAATGAGTTAATGGGATTGGAAGACCAAGTACCATGCTCTGTAGTTTCTTGTCTTTTGTCAGTGTTAGAATAATTATAAGAATTACACTTGTACTGCAAAAGATTTCTGTGTTACTGTGTTTGCAGGGGTTTTTGTCTAGTGTTTTTGTAGAAGTCATGTTTGAGAAAATACTGAGTTTGATAAGCTTTTGTGAGTTGTTGTTGGCTGTGGCTGAAGCCTGAAGTAGTTGAATAGCCAGTAATGCACTGAGCTTCATATGCTTCCTAACTTGGATTTCTTTTTCTTTAGGGAGCAATCTCCAAAAGGGCAGCAATGTGCTTAATGATCTGTATCTGATAACTCTTATAACTAAAATAGTCATGTTTAAGATTCTGCACTTCAGTGACTGTATGATAAACATTCAAGATTAATGACTGAGGTTCTGCTCAGAACTTAGATATGACTGTGATGTTCAGTAGGGTGTTATGACACTGTCAATAGATGCATTTAGTTGTGGTAATACTTAAAGCCTATGTGTTGAAGCTTATAACATCTTTCAATATGGAGTCTGTAACTTTTTCCCTTCATTGTTTTTAAGTATTATGTTCAGTTGCTTAAGTCTTAGTCCTCTACCTGATAGATATAAAAACTATTTTGGGGTGGTTTCCAGAATTCTGCTGTAAGCATTTGTTTGCAAGAAGAAATGTTGGTGAAGTCCAGGCCAACCTTTATGAAGGTAGATTATACCCTACCTGAAGTTAATTTGCCATCAGCAAAAGTTAGGACTCTCATGTAGTAACTCCTGAGGTATTTTCTTTACAGTTCAAGAGTGAACTTTCCTCTGCTGAGTAAAATTTGTCCCCTGCTGCTAAATTGTTTGAGAGCTCAGACAATAATTTCTAATAATGGTATTCCCTCAGTTTGGAGGGGTAGTGGGCGTATCTCATTTTGTTTAATGTGCATGCAGCTTTCCAGATTGTCAGAGACAGACTGCAGTTTGAACATCTGTATATATGGTATCAGAGATAATGTCTCCAGTTAGGTGTTTTTGTGATGCTGTCTGAGGGCTGTGTAACACTAACCTTGTTACTGTTCTGTTTCCTCTCTTATCTGTTGTCTACAGGAAGTTACTTTTATATGCTGGTGCAGAGTTTAGTAGACTGGGGCTACAAACGTGATGAAGATGTAAGAGGAGCACCTTATGACTGGCGAAAGGCACCAAGTAAATAACATACTGTTACCTGAATAAAAGTTTTATTCTCCTAGCCAGCAAATAATGTTCTGAGTCTCTTCTCCCATCCTGTACAATCATATTTGAAAACTTAATTTTTTTTAGTTTCTTGAGGCCTGGGTATTCCTGGACCCAGATGTGAACTCAGTGTTGTGGTTTCCTTTTTTTTTTTTTTTTGTTTTTGGTTTAAATTTTAAACTACTTGCTGCTTAACAGAACAAAATAACAGAAAAACCCCACACCACCAAAGCACATGCCCACAAAGCCCTCGCCCCTCCCACTTAGTACTGGACTTTCTAATGTCTGCGTAAATTCCACAGTTATTTAAAATTGTTTAAAAGCTTATGGTTTTGAAGTTCAGCATTCACAATTAATAACTATAATTGTGTAATCTGTATGTTTTAGATGAGAATGGGGACTATTTTGTGGCACTTCGCAAGATGATAGAGTTAATGTACGAGCAGTATGGAAGCCCTGTCGTCTTAATTGCCCACAGTATGGGGAACATGTACACCCTCTACTTCCTCAACCAGCAGACTCAGGAGTGGAAAGACAAGTACATCAAGGACTATGTGTCATTAGGTGCTCCATGGGGAGGAGTGGCTAAAACTCTCCGTGTGCTGGCTTCAGGTAGGTAATTGGAGGGTTTGCAATGTATTTTGTGCATAGTGCACAACACTAACTGGACTGTCACCTGCAAGATTGGAGGATGAGAGTTTAAGGTACTGTGAAGGTAAAAGGATTTTTTTCATAGCTGATGTTTCAAGCCTTGAGACCAGGCTGTCATTCTTCATATTTGTGGGACTGGACTGAATTTTTTTTACATCACGTAACCAGGAGTTGTGTCCCCTCTTGACCTCTCCTGCCCTCTTTTCTGCAGATTGTTCTGTCATCTGCTGTTTGGCCTGATGCCTTCTATTTCTGTCATTTCTGCCTCCAGCCTGATTGCTCTGTTCACTATTGCAAAGCTAACAAGGGCTCCAGAGCATTCAGTAGTTTGCTTTGATTAAAGATCACACGGCTGCTTGAGGTTAACATTAAGGGAAACTTGTAGACATGGTAGTGAAGTGGTGCTACAGTGTAAATGTCAGGTGAAAGTTATAACACTGCTGATTAGGAAAGAGAATCTTTGAGGTGTTGGGTTTAGCACACTGGATATGCCTGAGACTTAAAAAAAATAGTTGAATAGAGCAGCATTATATGTTTCACTATGTAACTGCAAATGACTGATGGAAAATGTTCACTTACCCCATCATGTGATACTGCAATTATATCATGTGCTTTGGCATTGAGTTCTTGATTTTGGCTTGCTTTGGTAGCTTACTTCTGACTTGTTAGCTTTGGATATCACTATCTTCTTCCTAATCAAAGCTGACATCAAAAATTGGACTTCATCAAAATGCAAAACACACAGTAAGTGCCAGCCATGCATGGACAGAGCAAAGAATACTTTGCTTAGCAAAGGCATTTGATTCTGAACAGTAGTGCACTACTCTGTTACTAATGAGAAATCTTAACTCAGTACAAACATCCAATTTACACACAGTTAAATGTGTTGCAATGGCACTGTAAAAATTGATTTCCCTTTTCTCACAGGCTTTGTCTGGCATGTTTGCTTGCTACAGAAATGGCAGGAAGTGAGCCATGTTAATATTACCTTCATAAAATTACACAGTCATATAAAATTCTACAATTTCTGTTGGATTAAATTTTCGTACTTCATATTGTTTATCCTTTATAATGCATTTCATTCAAAGTGGCTAGTTGTATAAATGCATAATGAATAGCTAAATTCCTACTGAAATGTTGTCATGTTTTAATCTGTATGTCTGTTGTACTGAAGCCCATGTTTTTGAGTGGAAATTTAAGAATCATGTAGGAAAATGGGCAGTACATGAAATCAGAGTGCAGAGTTTTAGGCTACTTCTGTCCCAAATATCTCTAGTAACGCACCACCATCAGACATCAACACTTGGATTACGTTAGTCTATTAAGGAGTTTCTTAAATTATCAGGGTTAGCATGCAGAGGAATTGTTGCTTTGAAGAAGAATAGTGCATTTCTTCAGGAAAGACAAGGCAGGCTATGAATGCATTCTTTCTGCTCCTACTCCTGTTTGTAATATGTAATAGCCAGCAGTGTCATGTCAAATCCAGCCTGCTGACTTAAACGTGGTCAATAGTTCCTCACTTTAGAGAAGACTAAAGGATTTGGTAAGCACTTAGTTCTCTAAGAGAAGGCTGGAATGGTCAGGTTCTATGTTTGATTATTCTACTGGAAATAAATTCTGTACACATTCCTTTCATTGTTCAGTGCAGAACTCAGGCTTGCTTTACTGAAAACTGCCAGGCAGTGTTCAGTAGGTTAGTGGTGACTGTACAGTTAAGTACTTATACCACAGTAATGTGAAACAGGTTTTTCAGGACCTTTGTGGTTCTTGCCTTGCTCTTTTGAGTTTTCTTTATCTGTTTCAGACTTACAGTAGCAATGTCTCCACATAGTCCTCCTAAAGATGGCATTAAAGATTGTGCTTTGTCTCCTTGCTGAAGCACTAGTGCCACCTCATGGAGTTGAAATAGCATCAGAATGTATTTTTCAGGAATAGTGGTTTTGGTTTCAGCACTTTGATTTTTATAGTGTGGTTGACCTGGGCCATTACATGCTGTAACCACCTGGACCTAATAATGGAAAATCTGATTCAAAGTTCAGCTGAAAAAAGAACTGAGGTGTGCCAGCCACTGAGATAACGAAAACAAACAAGGAAAACAAACTCAGGTCTGTCTCAGTGGGGTTTTTGTTGTTTTGTTTTGTTTTTGTTTTTTTTTGTTTTGTTTTGTTTTGTTTTTTAAAGAAAAATAAATTGTTCATAGCAATCACTATATCCTCCATTTATTAAGCAGCTTTTAGTTTTGTGTAGATGCAAAACAACTGTTAAAATATGAAGAAAGGTGGACATAAATTGTCCCAATTGTATTAGTTTGAGCCATCTTTAGAACAAGCTAAGATAACAGTGGTCTTGATGTCTACAAAGTTCTAGAATATTTGGTCAGACAGTAGCTTTGCAGTAAGAGTACATCTGAATTTGGTAAAACATAACAATTTTGTGGTTTATTTTGTATCAGATAATTTAATACCTTTATGGGTAATAAACTAAGCTCTAGCTCTCTGGTATAATATAAAAATGTCGGTAGTGCCTTGGAAAAACTTGGCCAGCTGAAAACATTTAATAAGTATAGTAATTATCAACTGGTCTTTGAAGAACTGTGGTGTTATCTGCCCCCCTGTGGCAAAGATGTAGTTTAGGTTACCACAGTTGCTAGAAAATATCAGTGGTGCATTAGAGGAAACCTGTGTTCTGCGAAGTGCAAGTACTGTAGCAGCCTTGAAATGCTGACAGGAAGGGAAGGTGCTGATACTGGCAGTTTTTCATGGTTCCCACCAGACGTTAACAGGCTCTAACTCTTCTTTTGCTGAAGTAGTACACAAAGAGACTGAACTGGTCACTGAGTGCAGCATTCTTACTCCATAGCATAAGCAGAGACAGTAATAGTTGCTCTGTTTCCTTTTATGAGTTTTCTTTTTTGATCATTATTAAGAATCTGCCATTTTCTCTGAATTGTGGGCATGGTCTGTAGGTTTTGTTATGAAAGGAGTGCATAAACTGGTAAAATGCTATGCCAAATGGTAAATAAACAATACTTTATAGTTATTCTGTATGAAATACTGCTATTCTGCTTGTTCTGAATGTGGAAGGCTTGAAACATTTTTTTAGGTCTATAAAGTTTCTCAAGTTCTGAAGTGTGTGGACAGTAATATTTACCTGTTCTGGAAGCAGAAACATGATCGGGGTTCAGAACCACCATAAAACACATTTGCAGAAAAGCATTTAAGATGAAACTTGCAGATGGTCTAAATAATGCCTAACAAAATCTGATTTCTTACTTGGCACACAGATAAAATATTTCCTCCTTTACAAAGGAGCATGTTGGAAAGGCAGGAGTGTTCTTGGTTTAGTCATTCATCAACTTATATTTGTAAGTTTTTAGAGGTTAGTTTACAGAAATTAATTATCGGGGCCATCATAAATGAGGAACAGGTTGTCACTGTAAGCAAAGGGAACAAACTTTTTAGCGATGTTATCACTGTGAGTGCTGGTAATTGCTGCTGATTGAGGCTTATGCTTTGCTCTTTTCTTCAGGTGACAACAACAGAATACCTGTTATCAGCTCGCTCAAGATCAGAGACCAGCAGAGATCAGCCGTTTCCACAAACTGGATGCTCCCGTACAACTACACGTGGCCTCCGGACAAGGTCTTTGTGAGCACACCCACGGCCAACTACACGCTGCGGGATTACCGGCGGTTCTACAGGGACATCAGCTTTGAGGACGGCTGGCTCATGCGGCAGGACACCGAGCCCCTGGTGTACCACATGACGCCGCCCGGGGTGCGCATACACTGCCTGTACGGCACCGGCGTGCAAACGCCCGACTCCTTCCACTACGAAAGCTTCCCTGACAAAGAGCCCAAGATCCTCTACAGCGACGGGGACGGGACAGTGAACTTGCAGAGTGCCTTGCAGTGTCGAAAGTGGGTGAACAGGCAAACGCAGGAAGTGGTGATATTTGAGCTTGCAGGAAACGAGCACATTGAGATGCTATCCAATGATACTACTATCTCCTACGTGAAAAAGCTGCTTTTTGATCTGTGATAACCTTGTGGTGATAGTTATTTTCCTCACCTGTGATGCCTTCCCTTAAATATGGGAAAATGCCTTTTAATCCCTTGATATTTAGATATTTGAATTATTTATTTTTCTTTTTTTAAAGGTTGTGTTCGAGAAGTTGTTTGATGTTCTAAATGATTGTTTGTCTCTGATTTGTGTTTATGATGCTTCACGGTATTTTCACATTTTGCAAATTTGGTCAAATATGCGTTTTGGTGCCTCTGGTGTTGTGTCCAATGTTCATACAGACTTCCCTGCAGAGACTGTGCAGCCCCTTACACATACTACATGGAACTGGAGATACCAGAGTTCCTTTGTGTGGTCTTTGCAGGTTTGGAGTGGGAGGGCTAGGAAAGATTGCAGTTTTGGATGCCCATAAAACAAGGGAATGATATTAACAGTTTTGGAAGCACGGAAAACTTTTTAAAGGGTCTTGCATATTCTGATCCACAGTTCCCATACCTTAGCTTGTAAAAGTGCATATCTACTAGGGAAGAAGGCTGTCTGGAACTGTGTTGTTGTTGAAATCCAGCCTTTCTTTTATTACAACATTTGAGGAAAAAGATATGTGAATTACTTGAAGCTTCTTTATTAGCTACCTTTCTGGGTTTTTTAAAAAGAAGAAATTGTTTGCTCATCAACTTCTAGAACCCTGATAACATACAGTCTGGAATCTGAGGGATTCTCACCTTGTGCTTTATTTATCAATGAGGGAATGAAGCTAAACTGGTTGGTGCTTGTAATAACTGTAGCTGTGTGGAGTAGCACATAAATCAAAGCTAACTAATACTGGCAAACAATCTATACAGTATGGAATTACATTTCTGGGTGAAAAACGATCTTCTGTAGTGGAAATGACAATGGATGGTGGGCAGTATTTCAAAAAGAAAAGTGAACTTCCTGAAATGGGGTGGGGAGAGGAAGCCAGCATAATGCCATATGGAATATAAGCCTTGTTCTCAGTCAAATACTTCAGCTCTGATCCAGTTACTGACCAAGCAGTGATTGAATCAACATTGCACTCCACTGAAAAGAAACTTTTTTTTTTTTTAAGACTAAAAGTAATTTCCTATAGATTATAAGTTTCACTGTTGCTGTTTCAAGAAGTTGGGATATGCTGTACCTTAAATGTTTCTATAAATTGCTGAACATGCAATTCTGTTTTACTCAATGTTAAAAAAGAATAATTTCAACTCTGACATCCACAGAAGTGCTGGCCTAGGGGCCATCGTATTTACAGCCTTGATTACAGGAGTTGTGTTGGAGGAGTAGTTTCACTCAAAGATTCTCTTCTGCTTGCTTTAAAACCAGTCACTCACTCAGTTAGACTGCACTTACTTTTCTGGAAATGCAATTTTGAATGCTTTCAAAATGCTAGGTTCTCCAAGAAAAATGTTTTCAGAGTTTCAGAAACTCACCAAATTATTAAGGATTCATTACTTAAGAAACTGAAGTTGTCTAAAGGGTGAAGTTTTAACTGTTTTGGTAGCATGCATAAAATGTTGGCTGCCCATTGAACAAATCAGTAAGATGTGTTGAAATGATGGGCTTGAACTCTTGTTACTGTAGAATGGAAACATTTTGGCACAGGAGCTAGGCTTAAGGCTTTAAGTTTTAATTCAGAAATCTCTTGTAAATTCAGAACAACTTGAACTAAGGTTATCAACAAGCTAAATGTCTTCCTAGGTTTTAACTTCCTTATGTGGCTTTATGTCCCCCCTCCCTCCCCATGTTTTTTCTTGTTACTTACATTGTGGGAGTGTACACATTTTCCTGACTTTTAAAATGGAACATTAATCTTGTCCTCAGTTGTCCAGGAACCTACAGTGCAGCAGCAACGTTGCCCAGACTTTTCCAGAGGAAGTACTGAGTTGCCCACAGCTTTTTGTAATTGGTAACTGTCAAAATGGGGAAAAAAAAACCCCAACAAAATTAAAATCAGAAAAAGCCTCACAACCAAGAAAACAACACAGGCAACCCCCCAAAAACAAACAAGAAAACCCCTCACCAAATGACCATAAGAAATATAAAAAAGGAAAACCCACAGAAATTTCTCTTAGTCAAGTAATCTATTTTATGCAGGGCTGTCAGCTGGAAAAGCTCCAGCTTGTGTTCCAAGACTGCTCAAAGATGATAAAGTTCCTCCTTGGTCTGACTCAATTTTTTAATGAATTGCTATACTAGTGGTTTACAACTGAAAGAAACTAGAGAAAACAGCTACTTGCAATCTGTATTTCTTGCTGAAGTAGGATGTCTGTTACAAAGCACTAGAATGAGTGGAGCTGGAGGCTATACTGAAGGACAGCAATGTGGGCATCAAGGGCTGAAAAAATGAGAAAGCAAAAGTAAACAGTTCTTAACCTGATCTGGAGAATGTTTCTAAGCTTCATGTAGATCTTTACCTGCTAATCAGTAGCATTTTCAGTCTCACAGCAAGAATTTAGCTTCAGGGATTTTTTGATTTGAAGTTCCAAAATACATGGTTCAAAAAGATGCTTGCTCTTTTTCTTTTTTTCCTTTAGTACTTTTTTAATACTACTATTTGTCACCTGAAAGGAGAAAAGCACAGCTCTTATTCTTTTCTTATTTGGGCAACCTTGTACTGTGTTTGAGATCTTTCAACTGTATCTTTTAATCTAAACAGTTATAAATCAGCTTTCCATTAGTAGACAAGCCCTAGAATGTCTCCATAAATAAACTTGTATTAGTTAATGGGGTAAAATGAAGTTGGAACCTTTTCAAGGCATTTGTTGTGTTGTCACTACAAAGCCTTGTTGCAAAGGGCTGTGTGTACCTGAGTTCCAAGGCTGTGTGAGAGCACGCGCAGTGCTGCTGCTGGGACGTGGGCTGGCTGTGATCGATCCGCAGGCCACAGCTTTATGTTCAGCACTTGTGTGGTTAGTTTTCTGTTTCTGCCAAATCATCACCAGCTCTTTCATTTGCAGTTTCTTGCATATGAAGATGCAGTTCTCATTGAACAGTGACTGCATTTATACTGGTTGCTGAAACTGAGCCACTTCACTCGGCGTGTTGAGAAGTGCTCACTCGCTACAGCATGTTCTTCTACAGCAAGAGTACTCAGCATTATGTTACAGGCCCACTAGAGCCACGTGCACTTGAGCATTCAAGATTCTTGTGGGGGCAGAGGCCTGAAGAAATAAATCTCTAAGGAGAATGTGGCACTTTGATAAGAGGGTTAACTCAGGTGCTTTGCCAAGCTGCATAGTTGACATGTTTGAATTTACTGACGTACCTTTCTTATACCTAACGCATTAATTGTCTCTCTTTCCATAATTTTTACTTTGTTTTGTTCTTTCAGGATATTTTCAGAAACCAAAACTAGTCTTGAGGACCAAATGTGTTTCTCATTTTTGATAACACGTATCAAAAATGCTGAAGAAGTTTTCAGCTGTCATTGTAATACTTCTGAAAAGGTTCAGAGTCACTGTGTGATTCTGTATAAAAACAGAAGACTTCGATAACTAGCAATAATTGCAAAGGACTTGCAGACCAAAGGAAGGAATGTTTGGTATTAAGGTAGTTCTTGGAGCACAGTGTGTTCAAGGCCCTCTTAAATTCAGGGATTGTTTGGCAATGACTTTGCTGCTCTACACGAATCAGTATTTTGTATGGAACATATTCTGAGACCTAGCATTTTATATGTTCTTGTGTATGAATGCGTTCAATAGATTTTGAATATTTTATTGTTAAATTTGATAATATAATAAAGTTGATCTAATACAGTTTGTCTCCTGGTGTTAGTAATGTGCTGTCTCAGTGCTTGGCTGGAATGTCAGCTTGGTGCTGTTTTTCTTCCCCATAGATTCTTGGTGTGTCTCACAGTAATTACTTCTTGGTTCATCTTCCAAACATATCCACATTTGGAGTTCTCTGTTAATTGTTCTTGAATTTATGGAGGTGTGGGACAGATTGCTCAATTTGTTTTTGTTTGCTTCTTACTTGCTTAGGTTATATTAAAAATAGTTCTCAGGATGCCTTATGCTTCTGTTCAGGTAATCATTTTGAAACTAGTCCTTCGATGCTAGAGTGTTTTAAATGTCTGCAGTTGCCTTTATACTGTTGGTTTCCAAACTGATCCCCCAACCCCTGCATGTTGACCATACAGTTTTGTGGTGTTGTATAAAACAATGTTTTTTCCAATTGAAACCAGTGCATTGTGACTCTGAAGAAACTTTAACACTAGACAATAATTCTGCAGGGGAAAAAAAAAGATGGAATTTATCTCCCTTGTCAAAGTAATCTAAAATCCTCTTGGGCAAGCATAAGTCTTCTGGTGGCTGGCCTGGATGCTTCACCAACCCTCAGTACAAATGATGGCTTAGAACTCTTGAGAGTGAAGAAAAAAAAATTATGAGACTGAAACTTGCCTTTTGGGGCCTCCTTTTAACATGACGAAGACTGTAATGCAAGATGAATGTTAGTGACTGCTATTCTGCTCTGTGCTCAAGATGCCTATTATTTGGACATCTTGTCCCAGAAGAGTGGCCCTTTTCCAGCTCCCTATTGAAATGGGGAAAGTCCTGCCCTAAAGCAAGGTGCCAGTTCTTGTGAGAAGCTGGGAAGGCTGAGAGTACAGGAAAGAGGAGGTCAGAATGACACTAGTGCCTGGCAGAGTGATGCCAAGCTAGTGTAGAGGAGTGTCCAGTGCAATGCTGGAATATTGATCTAACTGTGGTGCTGGCACGCTCTGTGCAACTGTCAAATACCAATTGCAGCTGCATATTGTGTGATGCCACTTTGCTGTACTATCTTAAGTGCTTACTGTAATGATGGGATTACAGCTTTGAGAAATTATGTTGACGTTCCTTTGCTTGAATTGCAGTTTGCTTCCAAAATTCTAGCTTGACAGTTTCCTTTGTTTTAAGGCTAATGTACTTTGTGGTCATTCAGTTCAACAAGTGAGTTAAATGGAATATTTACCTCCTAAATCAGCATTCCTCGGGCAGAGATTGTAATATGAGCCCAGGAAATACATGAAATTCAAATGCAATGTTTTCTTAAAAACATGGATGTTAAATTTGACTTAATGTTTTGTCTATATTCATGGTACTTGCCAGCCATGTGGCATCTGAGCAGAATATCTGAATCCTGAACTCTCTTCCTTCTTGTGTAACAGGGAGTCACTAATTTTGTGTGAAATAGTTTAGCAGGGTTACCTTCATTGCAGGTTTTAGGGATTAGTTCTCAAAAAGTTGAAGTTTGTTATTGCTCCTCAGCAGATCTGGAGGCAAGAGTGGTGTCACACTAGTACTTACAGCACTTTTGCAGGTTCTATTCAGTTTGTTACCAGTTACAGCACATTGTGCCTCTTACTGTCCTGCCTATACTGTCTTAGCATTTAGAGGTGCTTGATGTGGATCAGTGTCACCCTTGGTGAACAATCATAGAAAATGATTGGTTATTTCTAGAATGATCTCTGTGTACTGGAGCAAATTCTTAAATTTAGGCTTTAGCCAAAGACTGTATAGCATGTTAGAAGTGCTGTTAAGGAGCTACTGTTGAAAATCTGGAAAAGAGAGAGGTAATTTTAATTGTTAGGGTCCTGGAAAGCCGAATTATAAAGCAATTATTTCTGTAGCCTTGTAAGTTGTTATAGAGTGGCTATGAACTAATGAACCTTTGTACTTGAGTTATCTGGATACACAAATACTCGGCCTAGTTAAAAAATTATTTCTTTTATGTGAAGGAAAGCAAATTTTGTAATGCAAAATAGTAAGCTGTCTCCTTTTGTATAGAGAATGTTTAGCATGAAAAAGAGAAAAAAGTGGGAAAGTACAGTAAGCTAAAATAAGATGAACAGCAGTAACAAAGACCCTAATGAAATTTGAAAACTGAATCACTCTAGTAGGTTAAAAATGTCAATAGAAAATACATTCTGGTGCCTTTGACAAAGTAATCCAACTAAAAACTCAGTCTTACTGATTGATGATCCTTCAACAGTCAAACTTGTGCAATGACTGTCAGTTTTGATGGACTTAATGAATCTGAGGAAGTCATATGTTTGACTACTGTGACTCGAACAACTTGGAAACCTAGGCTTTTGGAAAACAGGGCCATCTGCCAGAGTGAGCTCACATCTGTGTGTACAGCACTCAGCCTTACTACTGAAAAACACTTGATGATTTTGCTAGTCTTTGACAACTGAATTAAAAAAGAAAAAGAAAAAAAGAAAGCCCAAACAAAAACCCATAAAATGTGCCCCCTCAATCCCTGTTTCTGACCCAGGCTTTACAACCACTGTTGAACTGTCCCTTCGTGCCATTGCAACGGAGATGGGGGAGCCTCAGTGATTTGCCCAAGAGATCTTTTCTTTTTGCTCAGCTAATTCCATTTCTTGTTCTACCTTGATTAATGCCTTGACAGAAGCTACTCTGTCAAATATAAACTAATGTGGTGGCTGTCCAAAGACACAAACTTTCAAGTTAAACAGGTTTCATATGAAAGGTCAGCTGCCCCTTCTGAGGTTATGGATCTGACAGCTGTCCAAGACAAAATGAAAAAGAATTGTTTTCAACAGTAAAGCCAAATCAAAGTGTTCTTTGATTTTTGTCTGCAATCAGGGCTTGGGAGGAAAGAGTTCAAGATGTCGCTCCTAGCAGTTTACACAGAAGTTGTAATCCAGGTTTATTGGTAATTTATGCTGAGCAGAACTTGGCCATCAGTGTTACTTTTTTCTGCTTTCTGGTAATTCCAGGACCACATTCCATTTAGTCAATGTTTGTACAATGCTTTGGAGTATGCTGGTGTACTCAAACATTGAAAATCAAACTATTCTGCTTTTGTTCCTCCAACTTCATGTAATTGTCAAGCTTGCTTACAAATTCTGAAGTTGTAACAGAAGAAAAGGGCAGGTTCTCAGTTATCAATGGCTTTTGAGTTTTTTGAGTGTGTTAATTTAAAATCTTCTGTTTTAAACATGAGATTTTAGAAAGGTAATGAATTTTTACTGGAGAGGAATTGCTGAAGACTCAGTGTCAGCATGATCTTGAGGCTGTAACTGCTTCATCAATTTCTTGTGGAAAAAAGAATACATTTAATTTGTGTGGAAATATTTGGGAAGTTTAGAATTCAAACATTGACAACAGTAGCTAAAATCAAAGCTTCCCTCCTAGGATATGCTGCTGCTTTGGTTATAATGCTATGTGCAAGAGGCTCTCTTTGTAAACACATTTTTGAAAAAATGAATGAAACTACTTATGCAACATTTGGCTTCTCGGTACAACCACTAAAGGATCCACTCATGGGAGCATCCCAGCAGCTGCTCAGGTGTGTGTCCTGTGAAGCTTGGCCATGGTAGAGACAGTGAAGGGCAATGAGAAACATTCCTGAGCATGATGCCATCAAGGTAAGTTATTAACCTGACCTTGATCCACTATATTTTAATAAAAATATGCAGCACAGTCTTTCTCCTTCCATCTGTCCTTTCTCCATTAGAAAGAAGTGGAGTGCACAGAACCCTTTGTCAATAGTGGGGGAACGAAGTTAAATCGCAAGTGCCTCATGTCCTGCAGAAATCTCTTCTCTATACTGAAACAACACATTAGTTCCTGGGGAACTGAATTAAGAGGATCAACACAATTTGTTCCGATGCTATTTATTCCAAGACATATCCTGGATGTGAGCCATGTTCAACAACAAGTTCCTGGGGAAAGGAATATGTCTGTGTAGATTTATGCCTTTCGTACTGGTAGACATCTTTGGCAGTCAGTAGCATTAGAGAATTGTGAACCTCAGATAATCCAAAGGTATTAGTATTAGTTATGTGTTTCACATATCCTATAGGCTTCTGTTATGGGATTTTTTTAACTTGTGTTTGAGCAGATAGAACTGACTAAAGGCTGTTCTCAATTCTAGAATGACTGTATTTTGCTTATGAAGTTGGTAGATGAAAGGTGGGAAACTTAACAAATACAACTATACAAGTACTTGCTGTTTTGGTCCTCCTAATTCAGATATATTGTGACTTTCTTCCCTAAAACTTTGAATAATTTTTGTTTATATCTTTGCTGTACAGGTGGGCTGGCTGACTGATGACATGAATGAGCCTCATAAACATGACAAGAACTGTGACTTGTGTGGTTTTATGATGTAAATTAACAATGCAGTAGAGGGCAGTAGCATATAACTTACAGAGGGAGTTTTTTTGCAATGTTGAAGGGCATCTGTTTGAATTTCACCTGAGAAATACAGGATTACAGGGAAAAGAAGACCTAAATTTGATATCCACAAAATATTTCTGGTCCTGAAGCAATTGCACATGTACAGACTCTGCTTTTGAAGAAACTTTTTTCTATCTGATGTAAAAAGCAAGAAACTTCAGCTTGAACCAAACTCTTGTGTAAAACAATCTGAGCCATGAATTATATACCCAATCCCTTCTACATGCTCAGATAAAAGCACAAATTGGATGTTACAACTACATGGAGTGGATCAATGTACAGTCCTATGATGTACAAAAGAAATCATATATTTTTAAAAAGTTGCTGCAAATTCTGCCAGATCTGTTTTCCTATTGCCCTGCTGAACAACAGACAAATCTTGTACCCCAAAGTTGTCACTTTGCCTATAACCACTGACTCATGCCTAGTAACCTTTCTAGGAAGGCACAATTATTGACCAAGCTGCAGTTCCATGTATAAGTTAAAATGTCACCTTATGTGAGTAAAGTCATCAAGACAGATGGTAAATCTGACTGCATGAAAATACCGTGCCTGCAGACTGTGTTTCCATTACTATTAGCATTTTTGTAATTGGCTGTTTCTGAGGTCATCTAAAAAGGATCCTGGTACAGGTCTGAGCAGGTTAAGATGAGCCAGGAACACTGCTGCTGTTTCAGCTGTGCTAGCAGAGTCTTTGTACCTGTACAAAAAAGGCAAAATAGAATATAGGAAATCTCACTAAATACTTATCATGACTAAACACTGTCATGACTAGAGCATATTGAAGATGACAGTGGAATCTGTAGACAGATGTGGGAGGCAAGGCTGGCAAGGGGCAGTAACAAGGGGTCCCTGCCTATCCACATTGCTAGGGCATGCTTTCAATGACCAAAGTAAAACATGTATCTGCAGAGCCTAAAACGTGGATTGGCCAACCCTGTTTTACACAGTTCAGGTGTCTGGAAGGACCTTTGGAATGTGAAATTGTGTAGTGAACTGTTAAAGAGGTTTTAGTGGGAGTAAAATCATAAAGCAAAGAATGATATAATCTCTGGCATGTGTGAGAAATCCTCACTTCTGTTGTTACTGCTTCAGTCTTGAGTTCTTGTGATACTTCTTGTGATATTTCTAGAAAAAGGCAAGTACTGTTGTCCCTATTTGACTCAGACTTAGTTTGTTCAAATCCTTTTAGGCAGAGTCTAATCATGTACCTTTAACTCCAAAGTTAGTGCTCTTGTCATGAAATCATCTTCAGTCTACAGAACAGATCATTTGCTAGAGAGCAAGGGGAAATCAGGGAGGCTACTCTTTGATAGAGAATACTTGAGGAAAATGCAGTGTGTGAATCAGTGCATTTTCTGCATAACGTGTTCCTTGTTAGTAATTTCAGGTTATTATGTATTTGTGTTTGCTTTTAAAATCTACTTCATTAAAGCAGAAGGAAAATTCTGACTCTGTGAGATGCATAAAAAACACAGCTGGACTGCAGTTACTGGCATTTGACTCTCCTACAGCAAAATCTGCTTAGCAAGTGCTCATTTAAAGCTCTCTGGGTTCTCAATTGGCCAGCAGAGAAGGATGTTGGATTGCTGAACAGTAAAGACTGCAGCTGTCTGAGAATCCTGAAGTTATCAAATATTTGCACAAAATGTCTTAAAACTATGTTTTCCATGAGAAGCAGCAAAGAGAAAAGGAGACAAAATATTTTCTATCTCCACACAGCTAAAGGTAATTTAGCACTCCTGTTGTAGAGAGCTGTATAGTGATTAACTTGCTCCAGTCTCCAGGCTTCAGCACTGAAGGTGTCTCAGGGTCCTGGCTAAGGAGTTGAGACTCCCCTAAGGCCACAGGTCTCAGTGCATTTGGCCATTTTTTCATGTCTTCCCTTTTAAGAACACAGACCACAGTTTACTTCAACTCCCAGTTCAGAGCAGCCTGTGCAAGAAATTCAAGGTCATCATGTTTTTCGTTGTTCAGCTGTTTTTGTTATTAACTTTCTGAGAAGGATTGCTGATTTATTACCACTGAGACAAGGACATAAACATGTGTGACAGCAGGATAGATCTTGAAAACAGGAGTCTCACCTAATTTAAACAAGAAATTGTCTCTGCTGCAGCTTAACAGTAGAACAGGAGACAAGTTCTGTTGCCTTTACTTCATATTTCTGTTATCAGTCTAGAAGGATTCAATTTGTAAAGTAAGATTTATACCTTTTGTAATTAAATCTCATAGAATTTAGGTGAGGAAAGTTTGTTCTGCAGAGATAGTTTTACTTAATCTATTTCTAAAAAAAAATATCAAATGTTGTTAATCCATAAAATAATTCTCTTTTTTCAAGGTAGTAATGACCTGTCAAGTGCAAGTTCAAGCATGACCAAGTATTAGCATATATTTTTTTCAGAAACACAAAACAGTGAGGTGCACAAGAAGAAATACCATTGCTGTGATTCTTTACTCCCAGCCCCTGTGAAGTATCTAGGATATTTAAAAATGTATTTAGCTTGTCAGCTAGATGAAGTTTTTGTAATACTTCTTAAGGTCTAACATAACCCTACTTCTGTACAATGAAACAGCCACAATTTGGATCAAATCTACTTGAAAAAGTTTTCTTAGACTTACTGTGAGGCTGTTCCTGGCAATAAGTACAGGCCCTTAAGAAGCGAGATACATTAATGGAATACAGTAAGATTCTGTGCATTTACCCCCTCCAGAAAGGTTTTTGTAAATGCTAAGTGTATGTTTAGCCAGTATTTTTTTTTTCTTGAATGTTTCAGATCAATCGGGCAAACAATTTCATTTGTTGCTGTTTGTTGTTTGCTTCTATTTCCTGTACTCCAATTAGTAAACTGAGTAATTAAACTGATTTGTCTGGTTTCACTAGTGAGTAGAAGGCATGGGCAGGCTCAGACTGACTTTTCAGAAATATACAAACACATGATCAATAAAAATACTTTTTTGCAGAGAAGTGGCAGGTTGAAAACAGGAAATGCCATATTTTTATCTGCTCAAATTGGTCAAGTTGTGATAAATAAGAGCTGTAAGATTTAAACCTGCCCTTACATTCCATCTGTTTTGCTGTTGAGTTCCAGTGGTGAACCAGGAACTTATTGCACCCAAACAGAGCAGGGAGCTCTGGCTGCCTTCAGCAAACGGGGGAGACTCTGTTGACTTCCTGTAAGACACAAAATTGAGTGATGCATGAATGCCATTGGAAGCTGATGAGACTTGTCACAAACTTTTACTGATAAGCTGTTAATTACTTGTCTGGTGTTGTCATGTCATCTTTACTATATTACTGTTATGAATTGCAGAGAAATCATAGTTTTCTCCTAAGCTCTGTGTGTGTCATCAAAGCAAACAGTGAGTCAGCATCAGAGCAAATTTATCTTCACTGATATTGGGGTTTAACCCTCTGCAAGGTACTTGTTTCAAGGGTCAAGCTCTCCAGTCCTCAGCACGAGCCCACTGTTCTCTGTGCTACTGACTGCTCAGAGCTGGTTCACAAACTTCTCTCAGAAGCAAAGTCAAAAATTATGAAATGCCAATTAATTAAAAAGGCATGTAATGGGTAATTTTCAGCCCACTGCACTTGTCGTTTGGGACACAGCTATAATCCTCATTAACTTTTCTAAATAAGGGACCCTCTTTCAAAAGGTGTGTGGGAAGCTGTGCACAAGTGCAGTCAGCAGGAATTTGTATGCTAACCTCCCACAATACATTAAAATGTCCTGCACCACAGGAGGTGGTATGTAGGAGTGGGTGGGCAAACTTCAGAACAGAAGAAGGTACTGAATCACTTGAAACATTCTCCTTACTCTTTATTTATGTGTTCAATTACTTGTTCCAGTTTTTGCCTCCTAAGCACTCTTACTTCACAGGGTTATTTCAAGGCAGAATAGAAGTGCTATATTCTGGATGCAAACCTGTCTTTACTCCCACCTCCTCTTTAAATTTAAGAAGTAAAATTTGACTGAAAGATGATGAACCAACTCTCAGTGCAAGTTCCAAACCTAGCTTGCAGCTGTCATTCATTATCCAGGCTTTCCAAATATGTACCACAATTCTGCTACAGTCGAATTTAAAGACATTTGTATTTTGTAGACAAACAGTACTGTTGTGCTACAGATCACATAAAACAGGAGAGATAATCAAGAGCAAGAAGGGCTTATATATTTGAAAAGACAAAAAAAAGAAAAAGGGAAAGAAGAAAATGTAATTATAGGCGGGAAAACAGACATAGCTTGTTTTGTGTTAAAACCAGGCGTACCAACTGGTGTTGGAAAATCTCTAGTTCTGATGAAGAGTTAAAACAAGCACTACAGCAAGAGGGAGTCTTGACAAGGTAACAAGGACTTGGATTTTTATCAGGGCTTTCTTTCTGCAGTGCAGTGGAAGGAATGCAGTGCAGAACTTTAAAAATAATACCTTTCTCTTAGAAAAGCAGTAACAAATTGTCAACTTCACTACAGTCTGAAGTAGATTGCTTCATACAAGCAACATTATTACAGCCACTTTTGCCTACTTGTTCCAACTAGTTGCTATTCATATTAATTTATGATGTAATATACAGAGAAGGCTTCAGGGTGACCCAATTGCCACCTTTCAGTACCTAATGGGGGCCTCCAAGAAAAATAGAGAGGGACTTTTTACAAGGACATGGAGTGACAGGACAAAGAGGAATGGCTTCAAACCAAGAGGTAGTAGGTTTAGCCTAGATAGCAGGAGGAACTTCTTTACTGTGAGGGTGGTGAGGCACTGGAACAGGTTGCCCTGGGATGTTGTGAATTCCCCATCTCTGGAAGCGTTCGAGGCCAAGTTGGACAGGGTTCTGAGCAACCTGGTCTAGGGGGAAGGGTCCTTGCCCAAGGTAGGGAGTTGGAAGGGGGTGATCTTTAAGGTCTCTTTCAACCCAAACTATTCTATGACACACATTGCATGTATAGTACCTATCATAATATAATGTAATATATATTACTATATATATAATGACATATGAATATATATAATATATATAAAAATATAACAATTGGATGCCTCAAGAAATGCAGTTTTTCTTTTCAGTTCTCACAGGTGTTAGAACTGCCCAAGAGTTGGCAAGCAAAACATATATTGGTTAAAAAGCTCTCCTAGAAGAATAGCAGTGTTTGAATACTAACACTGCTCAGCTAGGAAAGGAACAATAGCTGTGTGTCTGCATGATTCCAGAGCA
Organism: Scytalopus superciliaris; assembly: GCA_013400415.1. NCBI lineage: Eukaryota > Metazoa > Chordata > Aves > Passeriformes > Rhinocryptidae > Scytalopus > Scytalopus superciliaris. The sequence continues at coordinate 835,572 of VXBX01001600.1, forward strand.
GCAAAAGCATCAGGATCAGCTGCTTGGACAGACTGGAGTTACACTCTTGACCAAAGACTGCATTTTTAAGCAGTCACAATTCATTCTAAAAATGTGTGTTTATGTTTTTCTCCTTTTACACAAAACTCAAACCTGAGCTTACTACATTTAAAAATCTCCTTAGCTTTACCATCAATCTGCTCACTGAGTTGGATTTGCATTGCAATATTAGGTCAAGTATTTGTTACTGAATTCTCTATTTCTGGTAATCTGCAAAACTTCTGCCTGAAAGAACTACATTCAGTCCAGAGACTTATTAATGATGTTTTAAAATTAGCTTGTGACTTTAAACTGCAATTCTAGAACGGCAGGGCTTCATTATAGATGTTTCCAAAACTAGTAATTACCCTCTTAATGAGTCCTAGATGATTTTGTTTGTGTTTATAATTAGAGGGGAGACTCCATCAGTTCAAGCACAGCCTGGTGCATGTGTGCTGGGCGAGGCAGCCAATGGCTTGGAATGTCCAGTCTGCAATCTGCAGATCTAAGGAGAATATTCCTACTTTGCATATTCCACTACAAAAATGGTGATTCTTCAGTAGAGGAAAGATTTGTTTATTTTTTAACTAAGCTGAGTCTCAGTTGTGTTCCTGCTGAACTCTACAGTACTCGTGGTTTGTTGGGATTTTGGTGAGGAGGGAAAGTTGTGTCTCTGCTGGGAAAACCACTCACTGAGGTGTTTGGCCTACAAACAAGACTAGGTGAATTTTTTTTACCCCTTTAATTCATAATTGTTAGAACCAGGTTTATGAGCCCATGAGCTTATAGTCCAGAAATAACTGGGCATAGTGTAACACCAACTAAACAAAAAACTGCAAACCAGAAAAGGTTGACAGGAATTCCTAATGTTTTATTTCTATGTTGTTAATAATATGCAAGGTCTTTGACTCTTTAAAATCTACAGATGTTAAGAAGAGAGAAATATTTATCTACCTGTCAAGGTGATCTGATAACTTGATTCTTGTAAAACCACTTATCTGTGAAGTGTCTAATGCTAAATACTCTTTATTGTTTAATTTTTTTTCTTCAAAATCTTTTTACATTGCCTTTCTGCTCCCCATTTATTTCAGTGCTGCTTTTACTACCTACAGTAAACTTCTAACCTACAGACACGCCCATGAGGACTAGAGTAGCTCCATGGAAACCAAGGTATTCCCTTTCAAATTGACTAGTTTTCCTCACATAACTGCCAGCTGAATGATGGTCTGGCATAGCTAATGCATTGGTTAAGCCGGGTTGAATATACAGGTAATAATGGATTTACATTGATTGATGTTTGCTATTTTGCTTTAAAAATTGTTTTTCCTAGTTAAGTGCTACTCTTATCTTCTGTATCTGCAAATTAGGACAGGAAAGATATAATGGTCTCTTTTTTTTCTGTTAGAGTGAACATGCTTATCAAGTACACAAGTTTACTGCTCTCCCTGCAGAATAGAAAGCAAAGTTATAAAATTCTTAATAACATTCTGATTTACTCTAGAATTTAAGATAAGACTCCTAAGGCTGACTGCTAATCAAATTTGTTTTTTTAATTCTTTAAAAATTATNGGATGTTGTGAATTCCCCATCTCTGGAAGCGTTCGAGGCCAAGTTGGACAGGGTTCTGAGCAACCTGGTCTAGGGGGAAGGGTCCTTGCCCAAGGTAGGGAGTTGGAAGGGGGTGATCTTTAAGGTCTNCCACCTGTATCTGTCTGATCTCAGACCCAAATGCAAAACATCACATAAAATAGACTTCAGTCAGATTAGGGCTAAGATCACCCTCTGAAAAGTTGTATTCCTAAGGGATATAATTTCTATACAAACACAGCATAAGTGAAGGAATTAATTTTTAGTTAATTCAAGTATATTCCTGCAGAGTTTTGGATCTGCAAGATCAGGCATGTTAACTGTCTATTAAGCAAATACTTTTTGGAATACTGGCCTAAACACTGCAAANGTTTCCAAAACTAGTAATTACCCTCTTAATGAGTCCTAGATGATTTTGTTTGTGTTTATAATTAGAGGGGAGACTCCATCAGTTCAAGCACAGCCTGGTGCATGTGTGCTGGGCGAGGCAGCCAATGGCTTGGAATGTCCAGTCTGCAATCTGCAGATCTAAGGAGAATATTCCTACTTTGCATATTCCACTACAAAAATGGTGATTCTTCAGTAGAGGAAAGATTTGTTTATTTTTTAACTAAGCTGAGTCTCAGTTGTGTTCCTGCTGAACTCTACAGTACTCGTGGTTTGTTGGGATTTTGGTGAGGAGGGAAAGTTGTGTCTCTGCTGGGAAAACCACTCACTGAGGTGTTTGGCCTACAAACAAGACTAGGTGAATTTTTTTTACCCCTTTAATTCATAATTGTTAGAACCAGGTTTATGAGCCCATGAGCTTATAGTCCAGAAATAACTGGGCATAGTGTAACACCAACTAAACAAAAAACTGCAAACCAGAAAAGGTTGACAGGAATTCCTAATGTTTTATTTCTATGTTGTTAATAATATGCAAGGTCTTTGACTCTTTAAAATCTACAGATGTTAAGAAGAGAGAAATATTTATCTACCTGTCAAGGTGATCTGATAACTTGATTCTTGTAAAACCACTTATCTGTGAAGTGTCTAATGCTAAATACTCTTTATTGTTTAATTTTTTTTCTTCAAAATCTTTTTACATTGCCTTTCTGCTCCCCATTTATTTCAGTGCTGCTTTTACTACCTACAGTAAACTTCTAACCTACAGACACGCCCATGAGGACTAGAGTAGCTCCATGGAAACCAAGGTATTCCCTTTCAAATTGACTAGTTTTCCTCACATAACTGCCAGCTGAATGATGGTCTGGCATAGCTAATGCATTGGTTAAGCCGGGTTGAATATACAGGTAATAATGGATTTACATTGATTGATGTTTGCTATTTTGCTTTAAAAATTGTTTTTCCTAGTTAAGTGCTACTCTTATCTTCTGTATCTGCAAATTAGGACAGGAAAGATATAATGGTCTCTTTTTTTTCTGTTAGAGTGAACATGCTTATCAAGTACACAAGTTTACTGCTCTCCCTGCAGAATAGAAAGCAAAGTTATAAAATTCTTAATAACATTCTGATTTACTCTAGAATTTAAGATAAGACTCCTAAGGCTGACTGCTAATCAAATTTGTTTTTTTAATTCTTTAAAAATTATGAAAAAAAAAAAATAATTAAGAACTGCTTCCCCTTCCAACAAAGCCCCCAAAGAGAAAAATTACTAATAAAGCATCTGAGACTTATCTGACCACAACCACCTGTATCTGTCTGATCTCAGACCCAAATGCAAAACATCACATAAAATAGACTTCAGTCAGATTAGGGCTAAGATCACCCTCTGAAAAGTTGTATTCCTAAGGGATATAATTTCTATACAAACACAGCATAAGTGAAGGAATTAATTTTTAGTTAATTCAAGTATATTCCTGCAGAGTTTTGGATCTGCAAGATCAGGCATGTTAACTGTCTATTAAGCAAATACTTTTTGGAATACTGGCCTAAACACTGCAAAAATCTGAGAAAATTCTATGAAAATTTTAAATAGGAAGGAGGGAATTTTTCTTTCATTTAAAAACCACAGAAGTGTTCAAATCAATAATGGTTTACGCATTGAAAGCAGAAAAATGTAGGGTTTGTAAAATTACGCAGTTAAATCATGTTCTCTTAGTATGAAAGTGAGTCTATAACTGTCACTGAGAGACATCACAGCAGTTTTAATCATTGCTAATGCACTGTGGGAAAGCCCTTCAAGATTTAGGAATATATTATTTTTGCAGCAAAAATTGTTAAAAATAAGCTCTAAAGGAAATTTAGAAAATCATCAGTTTCTATAGCAATTGTGTAATACAGTTAATGGGGCGATGTGTGTGTGTGTAATGTTATCTGTGTGTAGGAGATGTAAATCCAGATCAAAAGTTCTCCTCCTAGATACTGATATTATTTTATACCATGTGCTTCACACCACAGCAGTGCAAAACCTGGGGAAACTGCCAGTAAGTTCCACATCTCACTAAGGTTCAACAAACCCCACCCTGTTTCCAAACTTCAGGTGTCCCCCAGTAGCTCTGACAGAGAGAACTTGTGGTAACCAATATCATTATGGCCTTTGCACTTGATGGGTTACGAAGCTCTCCCTGAAAACTCCTGTGGAAAATTGATCTTTAACCCACCTGTCAAGGATTTATGCCATGAAGTGAGGTTAATAAAATACAGCTCTGGTGAGGACTGAAAATCTGCCTAGACCTTTTGAGGCACATCCTCCCCTGGGGCACACGCACGGGACATTTTATTTTCATTGCACAGCGGTCCTACAAGGGATTTATGTGTATACAATGGAAGAATTCTGTACCATTTGGGAAATGGGTAGTCACAAAAATAAAAAAAGATATAACAAGGAAAAAGAAGAAAGCAACAAGCATTTAATTTCATTATCAGAGCAAACAATGCAGCATGTAGTTCTTAGACTGCAAGAGCCAAGCTACTTCACACATAATCAAGCCAATCTGTCTTGCAGAAATACTACAAAGCAAAACTGTCACTGAAATGCAATTTATTTGCAGTAGACTGGTAGATGTAAAAGGGATTGCGATATTCAGATGTCAAAATCCATCCATTTTTGTTCCTTAACATAGACCTTCAAGGACAGTGGTTAAGAAAGGATACACTCAAATGCTCAAAGAGCATTTACACTAATTTTTAGGGAAAAGATACTGTTTAGGATTAGTGTTCAAAACTTCCTGCCTTTATAGACATGTTTAGCAATGCTGGCAGGGTGTAAAAACCTAAAGTGTATCTCTCATTTACATTATGATAATTTTCATGTTTTGTCTATAAACACTCCAGTCATATTTTGTCTTTTAACAAAGAATTATTGAGGATTTGCAAAGGATGAAAGACAAGCTAAGTGGAAATAGTCCATTGCACATAGACTTGCATATAGACAGTTAACACAGTTTACATGCTTGACTTTTTTTCTGCTTTAACACCAAACATCATTACTATAAAGCCAACTTTTCTGCCTTCTAACAGCAGTTATACAAAGAATTGTATTGAAACTTTTCATGAAATAGAATATAAGGTTCCAGTGTTTAATAGGGGCATAAATAAACCTGCAACATGTAAAATACTGTCATTCTTTTATTCTGTAGTTCTATTTATAAATACCATATAGGCAAGTTTGAAGCGCCAAAGTGACCTTGTAATCACTGAAAATATTAGAAGAAAAAGGCTATCAACTTTTAATGGGAAAAATAAAGCAGGCCCATACTTTAAAAAATAAAAATATTTACTAGAGATCCCGGGCTTTATGTGTGTCACACAGCTGAAGCAGCATGTTTGCATTCAATAGACTTCATTGCCATAGCAACACATGCTTGGCAGATCAGGGCTGATTCGATGCAGGCACCGCCCTGCAGAAACAATCTGCTAACCTTTAGCTATGCAACCTAGAATTCACTCAGATATTTCCCCCCCCCCGTTTAGGAAGGTAATACTATATAACATACAAGGTACACATCTCAAGATAACCCACTTGATCTGAATCTGTACAGCTTACTCTTTCTTAAACCAAAGTTTTGAAGTACTTCATGCAGGTAGATGCAGAAGTAGATGATTCAGGTGACAAGCTTTTCATGTATGAAATTGTAAATGAAAATAGAATCACAGATTATGCTGAGTTGGAAGGGACTCATCCACATCATTGAGTCCAACGCCTGGCCCTGCACAAGACACCCCAAGAATCCCACCATGGGCCTGAGAACGTTGTCAAAAGCCTTCTTGAGCACTGTGAGGCTCAGTACTGTGACCACTTCTCTGGGGAGCCTGTTCCAGTGCCTGACCACCCCCGGGTGAAAACCTTTTCCTGATATCCAAGCTAAACTTCCTCTGACTGTTCATGCTGTTTCCTTGAGTCACAATTCCAGAATATTCTGAGTTGGAAGGAACCCACAAGGGTCATCAAGCCCAGCTCTCAGGTGAATGGCCCTTATGGGGATCAAAGGCCTGACCTTGGCTTTGTTAGCACCATGCCCTAACCAGCTGAGCTGATCTCAGGGTCCCATCCCTGGTCATGAGAGGGAAGAGACTGGCACCTCCACTGCCCCTCAGGAGGATATTGAAGACCACAGTGAGGGTTCCCCTCAATCTTCTCTTCTGCAGGCTGAACAAACCAAGTGACTTCAGCTGCTCCTCCTAAGGCTTCCCCTCTATTTAGCATTGCAAGAATAGTACACAAACACTGGATATCATTGAGTTCCCTTTGGACTGAGCAGAGAGCCCTTGCCTCTTTTTCTTAATGCAAAAAAAAAAAAAAAAAATTTTTACCTACAGTCAGTCATAAGACACTCAAGTTCCATTATCCTCATGCACAGCTGGATTAAGCAAGACAGGGGTGCAGAGTTAAGTGATTTGTGCAGGTTTGAGTAAAAAGTTGACATGAGAAATGCTGTTTTGCAGCTTTGGATCACTACATTTATCATTATTACATATGCTGCCATTTATATATTTTCATCATTACCTAAATACAAGAAAAAAAAAGCAATACAAAAAATCTCTCAGTTAATGCTGCACACTTCACCTGGTTCTGGGAATTCATCACACAGACTGCTAAGCCTGGTTTACACTGCAGAGTGCTGTGGTTTAGAGCCTTGGTATATTTTTAATCAATCAAGTGTTGCTACACTCAAAAATGTATGCAGATTGAAATGTTAATGTCCCTAGAAACTGAGAACTGGAAATGCAGAAGTGTAACCACAAGTTACACTCAATACTGCATTATTCATGTTTTCTGGTTTTACTTTTTTCCACCATAGCTGGACAGACTTCCTTAGTGCAGGGCAATTTAAGAGATTTCTGTGGAAATGTTGCCTCAGACACACAATTCTCTCTTGATGAATTGCTAGAATCAACTTCTACATACTTGTTTTTTCTGTATTGGTAGAGTAAATTATTCAGAAGACTGGATAATTTGTTTCTGATAATTTATGCAGTAAACTGCTTCAAGCAGTTGGAGAGTTTAGACTTTGGTAGGTTAAAACACCCCTACTTCCTGTAGCATGTTTTCTCAACCACCTCTGCATGTTAAGAGATACTTTTGCTCTAAGATGTGTTGCACAGAGACTGGCAAAGAGCAGGTAACTCAGTAAGTCACAGTGTCTGGCAGGCTCTGTTAACTATATTAAGTGGTACAATTTGCTCTATATAGATTTTAATTACTATAAGGATCATGATGTGCTCGGGCTTAGAACAACTTAAAAAATTGCCAGTGTTTACTCCTATCAGGTGCACTACAATGTCTCCTAAGTATTTGCTGCTCAGGGCAAAGTTAGATCAAAAAAGATTCCAGAAAAATGCGAGTAATTCCCCACATTCACTGTTTGTTGCATCACAGTTCAACAATATCTTGCCAACCATTCGTTTTTTTTTTAAAAGAAGGCACTAGACAGAAGCAGAATTCAAACTAACCATGCTTTAAATCTAAATCAGCTTTTTAAAAATCTAAGATAATATTTACAACAGTACTTCCTCGAATATTTCAGTTTGTGACCCAACTGCAATAACTAAAACTCTGTTGGGTTTATGAATCTAAAAGTAAGTACACTGCATTCCTTCAATCTGGAAATAAGTTGTCCAAGAGTCTCATACCATAGTTGACAATTCACATATTTTTTAGAAATGTTGATAAAATACCTTGAAAAAGTTTTGCAACACGTCAATGAGTTTATTCATATTTCTGATATGTTCCATCTCATGTTTTCTCCTTCTTCATCAGCGTCTGATAAACAAAAAAGAATTTATAGATACCATTAAATACCACCCCATGAGTCCTTTGGATCAAATATTAATTTTTTCTAGAAAAAGGAAATTAATTAAAAAGTTATTAGCTCCCTAACTGCAAAGAAAAGCACTAAATTACAGAGTAGTATTACATCAGCAGCTGTTGTGGCTGACACTAAAGTGTAGTGTTTGAACACAGCCTAAAACTGCACTTCAGGATACCTGTCAGAGTCACGAAACACCAGACAAGGGACAGGAAATAGCCCTTTGCGTTCCACCAGCACCGAAGCTGCACCACACACACCTGAACAACCTGTGGCAGCTTTTTGTGTGATTTTACAAGTCTGTCAATGCAGGTTCCTTCTTTAAGAGTCTGTTTGAATGTTTAGTTACAAAGAGAGAAAAGCCTTGTTCCCAGCAGAGTCCGATCTGCCCCAGAAGTTGCCTTTTCAGCAGGTACAGAAACCCAACTCTCTCGCCTTGCACATACCCAGAGAATGCTGGCACGTCACCTACAGCTGGAAGCAAAGGGCAACTGTTTCCTCTTATTGCCAGTTTTCTTTATGACAGGGCAGTTCCTAAAACAATACTGAGGATGGAGAAAGAGAGTAAGAGGAGTACTAATCAGGGAGCCACCTAATGTGCTAAATATGTACTAGCATGGCTGCTATCAGCCATAAATCACACTGGTTAGAGCCAGAAAGCCTTAAGCCTTAATAAATTCATACATACTATGATTTTGTACTTCTATCCTGTCCTTCTACAAATGTAACACACAGCACATCTCCAAGTCCTGTATGAAGTATGGAACATTTAAAGCATCCAAAGCTATTACATAAGATCACCTAAAAGACACATTAGCAATTAGCCAATTGCCCCTGTGGGAAGATAATGCACTCTTTCTGCCTCAGCTGCTGAAAAACAACTGTCTGTTCTGCAGAGTAAAATCGAGACTTAGTTCCTGGGCAGCTGCTCTACTTCCCTGGAAACACTCAGTAGCTTTTTGAAAGAAATGGAAAAAGATGTGGAACTACAGCTGCACTGTATTCAAGTGAATCCAAGTATGAGATGGCTGCAGCACACAGCATTTCCATTATATAGCACACTGCCATTATATTTCCCAATAATAAATGAAGAAAGAGAGCTGGTGTAAAAATTGTTTTTACCCTTTAAACTTACTGTGTATTTTATTTTATTACTTTCTCTCTTGTCAGTTTTGCACCCCAGTATTTGAGCCAGGAATGTTTAATTATATTTTGCATTCTAAGTAACACCAAAACCTCTCATTTGAATTCCAACTCCATAACCAAATCACTGTAATTACCTTTTAAAATGCCCATTTTAACTCTCTCTTCTAGGTAAAATGACAATGGTTTCTCTATCTGGCAATGGTTTCTCTGATTAGAAAAAAATACAATCAGAATGTTCACCAGGTGTGATCACAGACCAAAACAGTTCCCCATTAGAGCGATCCAGTATATGGAATTGTACAAAGCTGCAACTGGGTTATCAAAACATTCCTAATTCAAGATGTAAGATATATACACAACTTAAATGTAAATCTTTAAAACAGACGGACTTTCAGGTTTGAAATCATAATCCACTTCTACAGAATATTTCTCCTTTTCAGAAATATGTTTTGAAACCTTTAAAATATACAGCTAATTATGAATTTAATTTACAGCTTTAGGTTTTCTAGTCTTGGGGTCTGTGGTATTATTTAAATGTATTTCTTCATTAAGGTCTAGTATTAATTTATTTCTAGGTGAGAAAAGATCCCAGCCAAGTGTCCTGGGCTCCAAAACATACATACAATATGCCATCTGAGTACCCACACAATATGTGTGCGTGTTTTCAGGCAAAAGAAAGTATGACCACACATACAAATGTAAATTTAATTTGCTATACTTGCATACCTAGGCTATAATGTGATAGAAACGTTGCTATGGGAACAGGTTCTCAAAAAAGTAGGAGATCACACATGACAGGCAGCACATTTTTGGATGGCTTTTGGACATGTTGTGCCAGGGTGGATAACAAACATGTCAAAGCATAAGGCTAGCTTAAAGTCTTATATTCTGTGATCTATAATGAGGTTCCATTGACAATTTTGCATTTAGGTTAGGGTATTTTTTTTAAGGATTCTATAAAACACTACTTGCTTCTGGGTATGCAAGAACTCTTTCCACTCATCTTTATATTCTTTATCTTTAATTTGTAATTTCCTATCTTGCTGTCAGGTCCTCCCCTGTACTAATAATGCTCATTTGCTCATTCATCCTTCCTGTCCATTGCATGCCTCTTTCTCTCTTTCTCACTCTCTGTGTACTTCTTCCAGGATTTTCCAACCCTGCATTGTGTATTTTGCAGTCAACCTTCTCTCATATTTTTACCCCCCAACAAGAAACTCAGCATTTGCTCTGGTAGGAAGACCTACAGACACAGAGAGCCACAGGAATCCTGCTTGAAGTGGTACTTTTTCTTTCAACAGAACTGAATGTGTATTTCTTCCTCCCATTTCCTCAAAAGACAATGTGAGAGGTAGAGTCACTTCTCTCATGAAAAGAGGCCTTTGGAATCCTCAAGCAAAACACACCTTTAACAGTTAATTGTGCTCTCTGTGGTTTGGGTGCTGCATGTCACAGGGGAGGGGCTGCCCAGGGCACCAAATCATTCCAGTCAATACTCTATCAACAATAGGAGGTGGATAAAGAATTATAAGGAAACAACTTGAGGTGATCCACAGAGAAACTAAACCTAAGTACTCGAAGATGCTAACCTAATCCAAGTTCAGTTTGGGATATATTTGTATGACTTGTAAATCTCATGTCAAGTGTAAACTACTGTGAAGATTTTCCCTGGGTATTATCCCCAACCATTAAACACACCTTCACTGGAGATCCTAGACATGGCTTTAGCATTCTTAGAATCATGTTTCAAAGCTATATTCGACACTGTCTACTATATCATCATCACTGCCTTTTGGCTTATGCATTAAAATAACTATAGCAAAATGACACACTTCCAGATGTTCTTTCAGAATCCCTCAATAGATCCATTTTGCAGAGTTTATTTCCTGCACTGCATAGTAGCAGGTATGATGTTTTCTATAAACTATGACATAACCTTTACATCCTAGTACAGCATTTCAAAAGCTTCCATCCCCCAAAGCTTTGGACATAAAAGGTGCAGACACAGCCAGGTTAAGAACAGCTAAAGACAGTGCCAGTGCAGCAGCATTCTAAAAATCTGCTGCATCAATTCCTTCTTCTTAAATATCCATGAAAATTGTATTAAGATTTTTGTAGGTCTTGACATACAAAATGGTATTTCATGTCTTAATGTGACTTAATATGTATTGAAGAACTTTATAAACTAATAAGTTGCCTGACTAGCATCCTGTCCTGGGGTATAGAAGCCATATTGTGCTCCATTTGACATTTCACACTGTTAGTCAGACATCGTCAGTGTCAGGAAAATTTTATCTGAAGTGGAAGGTAACATATTCAGATCAGTTCTGCTTTTCCAGTTTTCTGATTTCTTCCTGTTCCGTGATTATTCCTCTGCATCAACATTTAAAGGAATTTGTAATTCAAATATAGAATTTTCAAACTGCCAGCAGCTCAAGTTCCATCTGGGATCTGAACAGTCAAGCTGAGCTCCTTCTGCTGCACAAAATACTTACACCACCACTACCAATAAATATTGGGAAATTAGAACTCTGCAGACAGATTTGCTAATGAACAGAACAATTTGGTCTTTCACACTCTTACTATGACTCCCATAAAAACTGAATTTGTGAGGTAACATTTTCAAACCTCAGTGACTCAAAATGTCAGTCAGACAACCCTAAATTCATGTGCATACTTAATAAAGATTTTTAAACTATAAGTGGCACGTCTATATGAATATCCACTGAAAGGTGTATAACACCAGTTTGGGTGACTGATAGTGAATTGTACCATCCACTTTTTTTGGATTCACTCTAAGAAGTAAATAACAGGAAAGTTCCCTTTCTGTGACACAGACACTCAGTCCTCAGTGCCTTTCTGGGCTGGTGATGTGCAAGTGAAAAACCACCTTCCTCTTACTCACTTTATTGTAGGGAGGTGAAGTTTATGACTTCCAGTGAGGTTGGTCAGGGTTACTTTTAGAATATAATCATGAAAGACTGAGCCACATCAATGAAAACTGATGTGCACAGATTCACATCAAGCTGTGGCCAAAGGTCTGTTAGTGGGGCTAGGACAGTTTACAGAAACCCAGAGACTAAGCCAAGTTTTCACAAAATTTAGCATGCAACAAGAGAAGTGTTATAATTGGCTTATACATATAAAAATAGACGAGATTTCAGAGTTACTCTCTTTACAGTTACTGCATTCAAGTCATTAAAAACCCCAAGATCTGCAGTTTTCTACTGTGTTTCAACTGACATTAATTTTCAAATAAAAGCATGTTGCATTTTTGTAAGAGATACCATTTAATCTTTTCCATTTATACTCTATTTACTTCAACTGCTGCTAACCCATAAATACAGTGATTCTGAAATTTGCCATCATAGTAAAATTATTCACTATAAAAGCCATTTCCCTTCTTCAACTACAATGAAGAGAAAGTTATATTTGTCTGAAAAGTACTTTAATTAGCTCCCATTTCAGATGAGATTGTGCCAGACCACAAAACAAGCTGCTTCTACACTGCTTTGCCTGAAACCCTCAAAAAAGAGGCTAATTTAGAAAATTAACACAATGCACAAAATAGATATCAGAAACCCAGAGCTTGGATATAGTGAGTCTCTCCATTTCTCCCTCTTGTTTTGATAAAAAAAGAACTACATCTCATTATGTGAGTTATTGTGTGAGGAGGGAAAAAACCAGCACCAGGTATTAATAACTTTGTAAAAGATCTTGAATGTCAAAACAGCTTCTAATTATGTTCAAAAATACCAACAACAGCCTGACATACCCCACTAATGATCAAAACAAGGAATGCCCATTCCTGTAATGAACTCAGATTCTTTGAGAAGTGCTAAAATTCTTTTTCTACTGTTGTTTTGAAGGCCTACTAAGCAATGAGACATTCCTTTTGAAATATCAAGGCTTTGCTTCATTTTCTTAAAATAATAATTTTTGAAAGCTTTTTAATTTCTGAATTTTAACAGTGTTATTTCAGAAGCTCAAATTTTCAGCCTAAAAGTCCAAGTTTAACATTATTTACACATTGGCACTGCCCTTAGGACAGAAATGTGGGCTTTTGGAAGGAAGGTTCAGTTCGAAGAAAGAATGATTTTAAGATGGATGTTAAGTGGGGAAGTATTATGAGTTCTTTTCCAGGTTTAATGAGAATCCTAAAACTACTTCAGAACATCATTGTGGGGGTATATTTCAATCCATCACTCTTGTCTGTATCAACATGTAATCTCTTCAACCCACTATCTTTATTAGAATTGAAATTCATACGTAATTCGAAATGGATGCTCACCAAGTTAAATTTTTTTAGTTACAGCCATGATGTAGATTGGTGACAAAATCTGTAAGTTATGGCTGTTTACTGAATCCTTTGAGGTTATATAGCATAGCACCCAATCAAAACAACACTTTATGGCTCTGATTCAGGATAGCAAATAAACTTGTTTAAAACCTTTACTGGAACAGAATAATAGGAATTCTATTTTATTTCTTTTACTTTTGCATAAATCTCAACTGGGCAACAGAAATGTCCCCCAGTTTTTGTTGTCTTATTCAGAGAAAAGCAGCTGATCTGCACAATTTGCTCCTGTGCTTTGAACACTTCAGCTAAGGAAAGGGAAGAAAATTGCTCAGTGTGGTACTTTTAGCCTTAGCTTTTCAAATTTTTGACAGCCTCTCCTCCCTTCCCCAAATACAGAAGCATTTTTTTCCTCAGGGAAACACACTTTTAAAGCAACATACTACCTGACTGCATGAAATCTGTTGAAATCTCTGTTTGTATGATAGAAGTAGGCCAAATCAATGTTGGCCAATTAAGCTTATTACAAAAATATACCATTGCATTACAAAGCATACTGTATGAGTAATCCTTGCCAAATCTCTGGGGCTATTAAATTTTTTCCCTACACAGTTACATGCCTCTAGAAGCCCTTAGAAAACAGTTTCTCTTTGCAATTTAACTTATTTGTGAGTATAAACTGTGCACTCTCACAAAGGATGCTTCAGGTATCAACAGTACCTGAGGCATAAACATCAAAACTTATGGCTGCAGCTGGGAAGAGAGTTTTTTAATAGATATGTATCCACAGACCACACGGGTTATTGAACACAGCACTAGGAGGCAAATATTAAAATAAATAGTCAGTAAGCCCAGATGTAAACATTAGCTCTTCACTCTACTGTTTATACACAGTATATTCCTGAACGCGCAACATTTCAGAATATCCACTGAGTGTAGTGTCGAGGAAGGATTTTGCAGTTTCTTCCTTTGAGGAATTCACCACTAGGTGGCACATCACACCATGGAATGGCTAACCAAGTGGGAGCAAACGCTGCTTGCACTAAAGCAGACTCGGCATTAGAAAAGCTCCTTAAATCAATACAGTAACACTTGCACATCAGGCTGTCGGTCTGCTTCTGAAAACGGTCCTTGAAGAATAAGTTTCATACAGTATTCATAGGTAGATGTTTCTCTTCAATTTAGTACTAAATTAATCATATCGGGCTTTATTATATATTTAAAATCTATTACATTCGTGAGGGTAAAATGTAGCTTAACATCCACGCAAGAGTCCTAAGATATGCTTTTCTTTCACAACTGTTTGCAAAACAATACCATCATGGTTTAGCTGCACTAGTTATGCATTACTGTTTAAAACATTATTTTAATTCACAATTTATAGCATTGAATGTAACTACACAATTTGGAACAAATTGCTGACAGTAAGACAGTGATTCTTTTCATATCAAAAATTAGTAAGACGACAAAGTTGAGCTGTAGTTCTCCAGACCTCCTTTTTCCATAAGGAATGTGGGATCACTGATCACAATGGATCCTCTGGTGAAAGCTGTACTGCTCAAGGTCTGGAGCTTTCCAGGCAACAAGTATATTTTATTCATAAGGCACCTACTAAGTGTATTTTTAGACTTGTAAATAAATATCTATGATTCACCTAGGTACTATATTTGTGATGCATGGTTCCACAAAACCCTTTAAATTAGATCTGTATTTCATATGCCTTGTAACAGCTTGAAAACATTTAAGTAGAAATCAGCAAGCAGAGTATTTTTAAGCTACACTTATGTGTGATACATGAATCCTGTAACAAAATGCAAAACAATCTCTGAATAAGAATTGGCATGCACTTCTTTTAAACTCTACCCCGAGAATTAAAAAAAGGATCCCTCCTTTTATAAAAGAGATACAGCAAGATCTCATAGGGAAATAATTCAGTCAGTGGAAAATAGTGCTTATATTTGCCTTCATATGAAGGCAAGCAAAGGAGAGTTAGAACATAGGACCAAATGCAATTTTTTCTGAAAAAGAAAAATAATTTTTAGGACTCAATTTCATATAAACTAAGACCAAAACCTAAAATGCTTTAACTGACAATGTAATTGCAAGACAAAGAAGTTATATGGTTGCCATGGCCACCTTCAAACGCCTTGATATGCTTTCCTGTCTTTATTTTTAATCTTAACTCTCTATTCACTCTGAATTTTTCTCTCTCTTTTTCTGCCATACCAGACATTTTTCTCCAGAAGTCTATTCAACTGCTTGATCTCTTAAACTGGTAAGGCCAGACAACTTTGGGATAATAAATCTCACAGTTCAGCATTTCAATTCAACATTTTACACGTTAAAACCAAGACTGGAAGAGAGTACTCCAACACCCAGTTCCTTTGCTATGCAAAAATAACTGTGCTTAAACAGTTACAACCCTATTCACTTCCTTAGCATGATTTTTTTCTGCCTGGGTAGATATCCAGCCTAGAATAAGATTCTCAAGCTGTATAATATGATTTTCTCCACCAACATAGGAAAAAGAGTCTCTGGTGCTCTAAGGACAGTCAGGCAACCATCAACCAACCACAGCTATTTTGGTAGCAACAGCACCTTACAAAGAAGTGGGTTCCACAAAGATAATGTGGTTAAAACTGTATCACTCATGGAGGACAAATTGTCAAAAATAGCTTTCCCTCAAACCCAGTAATCAGGCTTGTATTTGTATGTTGGAATTACAGGCAGTTTTGCATTGCAAACAACTTTGTGGCAAACCAAAAATACAGCCTTTTTTCCCCCTTCTCAATACACACATGTTTATTTATGTTGTCCCTTAGGTAGAAGGAAGTTTCCTCTGTCTTTAAAATAAACCAATCCTTTAATAAAATGCATTTGGACTTTGAAATGACAAAACAGTAGTTGGGGTAATGTAATCTAAAGAGAAGCTCTGTCCTGTCCTACTGCTGTGGCTGCAGCCACCATAGTCCCTTTAATTCCATTATTTTTAAAGAATGATGCTGGCCTGTACTACTAAACAACAGGGTTCTGTTTCCAAGAGAATTACACTCTAATTCAGACAGGTTAGTGTGTGCCATGTTTTCCCCTGTCCTAAGGGACTAAAGAGAAGTTGAAAGACTGGTCAGCTTCTTCGTGACCAACTTCTGCCAACAAAGTATTACCGAAAGAACCATGTTTGCTGTTACACTGTCACAGTGTTGGGGTGCTTTGAACAGATTTCATACAGAGATCTTGCTTTAATTGCAGTGTTATGTAGCCTTATGTCCTAGGATGGGCAAATCAAATACAAATAATAAGCATGAAGGAGATCTATCCCTATCTTAGTCAGCATCCAGACACATATAGCTACATAAGATGAAAATTATCAATGGGTTTGGGAAGACTTCACTTTACTTGTGTTATTGTAGTTTGTGATCATGTCAGATTTAGTAGCAGAAAATCTAAGGCTGCAAAAAGATTCAGGGATAATAACACAGCCCTGAACTAATGACATACTCCTTACTATAGGGACAGCAGTCTAGGCTTTGAGGGTAACTACCACTAACTGTTAAGGTCACTCTGAGACTGTGCAGTAGCACAACCATATGTGCAAACCTTAAATAGCAAATAACAACGAACATGAAACCAAAATTAAAACACTATGGTTTCAAAAATCACTGAAACTGTGTGCTTTGTACTTTACTGTTTTAAGGCCAGACTTACAACCTTTTGTTAGCAATCAAAATATACAATTAAAGGGAGGGATTTTTCAAATAAGTCAGCAGATTCCACTTAGGGTAGAAATGGAAGTAGCTAAGTTTCCTAAGCTGCTGATCAACCACCAAGTTCCAATCAGTTTATGTATTTTAAAAATATCACTGTTTAATTTTGAAATCTAAATATGAATTCAGGTCTGATTGAATAGAATCCTTGATGCAGTGTGGAGAAAAGCTGTTTGGAAAACATTTTCCCTTAAAACACAATTATAAAAACCTGGAACCACTTGAACTAAGTTGTCATCTAGTCTCTTACTGCAGCCACAGGATTGCAACAACTGTGCTGCAGCACTACCTTATTTGCAGCAACAAAAGACCTACATATTTGCCAAGATAAAAGCAGAGCTTTATCGTGTGCCAGTTGGGTGCACTCATTAGCTCTGCATCCTTAATAAATGCTAGGTAGCTAAAAATCTGGTGGATTTATCCTGACATTACTGATTTCTGTTTTTCTTTGTAAAGGGTATATTTTTTATAACATTTCAAGTCTATAAATCATCAAAAAAACCAAACAGTGGAATGTTGATCACATTGCAAAGCTGATTAAGGAGGAAATGAAAGAAGAGAGTGTACATGGTTGGATCAAGAATCTGTTCACAGTAGTAGATAAAATACTTCTCAGTGAAAAAATCCCAAATACCCCAAATTGACCTTTATGCACCATCCATTCTTTGCACGACAAACTCAAATTAACCTTCATTTCACAATGCTATGGAACCAAAAAGCAGGTCTCAGGTGAATGTATTTTCATAAGGTAGATGCATGATCATCAGATGTACAGTGGCTATTTGGTTCTTCACTTTTAGAGGAAAAACAATCTTTACCCTGCTCAGTGATAAAGCACTATGTATACAAAATAACCCAAAACTTTCCAGCGAATAAAAATGAGTCAGGTATGGACCTATAACCCCAATATGAAGGTTTCCAAAAGGAGTTTCTGGAAATCCTTTTGCTGTATCACATTCCAGGGATACTGAGGCCCCAAACAGTTTATCTAGGTCGAAACATCTCAGTATTAATTCAAGCTTCTTGTAATTCCTATGGAGTTTTAAGTTGAACACATCTCCTCTATTCCATCTGAATTTATCTTACTATTCTGAGGAAATAAAGCTAAGAGCAGAAGAGTACTGTCACTCAAGAGTGTAGCTCATGCAGCTACAAAATTACTGAGTACTTTCTTAGTGTATTTCAATTTAAGTTTACAAACGACATTCTCCATTTTTTGCACTCATTGCAAATTACACAGTAAAAAGACATCATGCTCTGCTACTAAAGAATTATTTGTTCTCATTCCTTTTCCTAAAATAAATTCAAGTTAAAGTACATTATTATTTTTATTATGGATGTCTAGGAAAGTAGAACACATCTAAAGCTTTTAGGTGCTCCTTCCCTAATTCATTTATTCACATTAAGTTAAAAACTTTCACTTAGGAATGTGCAGATGATATTGCTATGGCAACGTTAGAGAAGCGAGTCCAATTTTTGGAAAGATTCTCTCTCCAGATTTGTTGCAGTATGACAAGGAGCAGTTCTGTTCTGGGACGCAGGGCTTCCTATCACAAGACTGGGGCAATAAAAGAACTGTGCAAGACCCTCTGCTGGACGCTGCAGATGGTCACACATTTACTGCTAGTCTAGGGAAAACCAGAAATCAAAGGTAAAGGCTGCAATGAGCAGACTACTGATACCTTATTCAAGGAAATGACAGTGATTTCCCTCAGAGTAGGAGAGCAAGTAGTGATAGAGGGAGATGCTGTAAAATCTTCCAGTTCTTGAGATGGCACAAATTTATGGACAGACTAAAGCCAGATTGGACTCCAGTATATTGCAATTTGAATTTATTACCAGCAGCAGAGATTTTGGACTTTCACTGTGCATAGCAAACTCTCTTGAAAGGTTTAAATAAACAGGAACCGTTTGTTCAAGAAAAATGATACCTCTGTAAGTGCCATAAATGCCCCATGTCATCTTATCCACAGCAAAATGCAAAGGAAGAAATTTAAATAACTAATACCAGAAAGAGACTTAGACATATGTCAACTATACCAGGCTTAGCTGAATACCATATGCCATGAAGACATGACTTACATTCATATGCATATGCAAGTAATGTGACATTTTGCTTCTATATAAAATTAATATTTTAGAGTATATTGAAGAAATGGTGGAACAAGGGTGAAAATCAGACTATTACTTAGATTAGCCTTTGGCATTCTCATTATTTAACTTAAAAAATACTTTCCACTTTTATTAGTCTGTATATTTTAAGGTAATTCTTTCAAGAATAGAAGCCAAGATTATGGATAAAACAAGATAAGGAAAATTTAGAAATAGATTCTCTTTAATAAAATCTTACCAGATCAAAGCCACCCTAGACTTCATTTGAAATTCATATGTTTCAAACCACAGAATGGAAACTTCCAGTTATACTGAAAGCCATGTCTTGCACAGCCTTTCCCTTTTGGAAACTGGAACCACAGCCTTGCACTTTATTTACTGAACTTTCTCTGTACTTGCTCATCACTGAAGGCTGTCATTACAGACTCTCTGCATAGTTCCATGCCAAAAGACAGAACTATTTATGAACCTCTGTAGCAGCAGAGGTGAAATAGGGATACTAATAGGAATTCAAGGCATGTATTAACATTCAGGATCTTGAGCAGGATTCTTTAGGTGAATAAAATGGCTAAAAAGAATGAACTGCAAATATTATGTATGTTAGTCCTAGATGAACGGATGCAGCAGAATAAAATGAGATATCATTAATTCACTTTAGTTCTACTTTTGCCATTTCAATTTCCAAATGGGCACCTAGTTTGAAAAGAATCCTGCTTCCCCATCCTCTATGATTTTCCAAAACTAGAAAACTTCCTTGAGGTGTTTTCATTAAGAGAAGTGTAGTTCAATTTTTCACTGGTGTTCAGAATTGGAAGACAGTGAGTAAACAACAACATATATTTGCATATCTATCACTGTGGAGAAAAAAATCTGGAATATTTATCAATGATGATATTATAGCTGGGATGATGTAGGGATCAAGAAAGAATGATTTTATAGTCTAAAAACTGAATGAACAAACAGACACTGAGCAAGCAGAAAATTGTCACTAAACTATAAATTCAATCTGGTACATGGTTACTAAAATCAGACATATTTAGCTATTAATTTTGCTTTGATAAAACCCAGTGATTACCTATCCTTACCATAGCTCTTTTCCAGTTTACTGCTTACTACAGCACACTGTTCATTAATGTAAAGTAATAAATCTGTCTACACTAATATTTTGTTGATGATGTCTGTATGTGGGAACAGAATCTACTGGTTGACTGTGGTTCTGATCCTTCAGCTCTTTATGGCTCGAAAAGCAATGTGTACTCCCAAGTGTTCACAGCTGGACTGTTTCATCTCATCTATTCTTCTAAGGATCTTATTATTAGCTGGATTTTGATTTGCTAAATTCTAAATTGAAATTGGAATTTGGAAGATTTATATAATATTTGCATGCCAGTTGTAACCTAAACGCTTCATTCACAAAATTCTCCTTTTGGTGCCACATGTCTTTTTCAGGCAGTCATCTCAAGACGTTTAACACAAAATAATTAGGAAATACTATGTGGTTTGAGTAGCATATACCAGCCTTTGTAATTACAAAAAAACCCAGGGAAGTGCAAATGAACATTTCTCTGCATTTTCTATGAACAAGCAAGCTAAACTAAGTGAAATACCTCTGCAAGTAGGAGAACGTAATCCTATCATTGGAATTCCAAGAACAGCATAAGTAACATACATTCCTTTTTCTCTCCATTCTACACAAATTCTCTTGCTAATCTTCCTTGATGTTTCCATCTAGAGAGGAACTGTCACAGGAGTACAGAACATACATACATAGCAATCATCAAAATCAAAATGAAGAATGTACAGATGGAATGACCAGACTTGTCAGTTTTCCAGACGACACTCGATGTCACCAAGTTAGAAACAGATGTTGTGTGTCATGACATGCCTTGAACAGAGTTCTTTATTTCCTTCATGCTCCAGAAGAGGAACTGTGTTAGGTCAATTTAAATACTACTCTTTTTACATTTACATTCACAATCTGCATCATAAACAGCAAGATTTATGTTGACATAACTGACTAAATATTTAATGTGCAAATCTAGATGCTAGAAATACTCAGCATTTTTACTCTTACTTAACATTTCTGATTTGCTCAGTTGAACCCTCTTAGAAAGGGAGTGAAATATTTCAGACTTTGAACAGAACTCTTGCTTATCACCTAAAATCAAATTACTTGCAGTTCTTAAAGGAAAATATCTGTGTTTATCACTATAACTGCCAGTTCAGAATAGACCTATTTCTGAGTCTGGGATGCATAGTAAAGAAAAAAATTTAAAACACCAGCATGCATTAAAGAAATGCTGTTAAATTGGCAATCTAAGCCTGGGCTTAGAGAGAGGTATTAAGATGCAGTATGTTGTTATATTTTATGCATAGTAGTGAAAAGAAATTTATAAAATGAGCTGGAGGGTAAAAACTTCTCTAAAATACACGGCTGGGGACACCCTTGGTATTATGATAAATGGTAATAATTGAACTTAAAAAAAACCCCCTTCTAAGTTCAAGATAATTAATTACTACACCTAAAGAAAGAACACCAAGTGATTGAACATGGTATTTTAGCACACAGTTACAATTAAGCTTTTCTTTATCTGATCGGCTCTTCTACCTGCAAGGAACTACCAACAGGCCTGGATTACTGTCATGCTCCTGAAGCTTTAGGTAACTTGAAGAGATATTCCATAATCCACTCACTGCAGAGGATCCCAGCTCTGGAGTGGCTCAGAGAAACACTCTACATATTTAGCACATAACGAGGAGAGAGGTTTTGGGTGAGATAAGTATGTAGGGAGAAGAAAGGTTGTAAATTTTTAAAAGCTTCAAGAATTATGACTGTTACTAAATGACTGCACAGTTAAACATGCTATCTCTTTTGTAAAGGGAAGTGATTTCAAACAAAGCAATATTAAAACAGAATGCTGAAATCAGTTTAAAGAACTCAAGAACCCTTCTCTCTTGACAGGTTTATACCATAATAATTGTAAGCAGCTATAAAGACACATTCTTCAAACCTAGCTAAACATGCCACACAGCTTTCTGCTACTAATAAACAAACCAACTAGATAAAAGCTAGCTTGGATAGGCTTAAAAATGCTGCAATATAATAAACATATCCATGAACACTCTTTAAGAGTACTGATACTTCAATGTGCTTCTGAGGAAAAAAGCTCAGAATATAAAACTGTTTTTCATATGATACTTTAAGTCAGAGCAGGTAGCAAAACAATTACAAAATTTTGACTTGCTAAAGTCCTCACTTTACTTTTTTTCTTACTCTTGATATTTTGTAAAGCTTTCACTTAAAAATTATTTGTAATAAACAGAAAGAGAATCTCTTTGAAATAGCACTAAATTGGATATGTTTACATAGCGTAATAAAAGTCAAAATCAACATTCCTACTTGAATGAATGTTGTGCATCTCTCTTACTGGTAGAGTACATATTACCTTTATTTTTGTCCATTGTGTGCATCACCTTAAACATTATCTTCTCTGAGAATTGATGCTCCTTGTAAAACTGCAAAAAAAAACCCCTAAAAAAAACAAAAAAAAAGAAATGGTCACATTCTACTTTCTTAAGGTCATAATATAAATTGTCACTCCTGTTACTATGGAAACAGAGTGGATTTCATCTTTTTAATGCATGCAGTGATAATTGTTCTTATTTCAGTCTATGGGTAGGTAGTTAATGGTGCCAGCTGCAGTTAGCACAGACACAGACTATTGTCATCTAAGCCCAAAGCTGCTGTCTCCTGTTCTGTCACTGTGAGCTTTCCTAACCATCAGCAATTCATAAGGGAACATTCAGACAGAATGAAGAGCCGCTCACAGGCCTCTGTTCCGTGGCTGAAACAGAATTCCCTGCAGGAATTCTGTTTTCATAGGAAAAAGAAATAAATATGGCACAGCACAGAGTGCATCTTCAGATTGTCCAGTCAGGTCTTTCAGTCAGTCAGAAAAACCATTTTCTCCGTGGTAGCTTATAAAATTTGGTTGTGTTGAGAAAAGGTTCAGATGACTTCCCATCTATACTGCAAACTTTCGGTACCACAGCCAGGTGCCATAAGCTCACAACACAGGTTTCTGTGCAACTGCATATTTTAACCTTGGTATTATAAACAGATCAACAGGTGTTAAAGAAATGTAAATACTGCAGCTATTACATGTGTGCTCAAATTTAGGCTCATTTAGAATACAAAGTGAATAGGAACATAAAGTGAAAGCAATATGGGACAAGATGGCCACTATTCAAATTCCAGTGTCGTCTGTTCTCAACCCAAAATTAGGTTTGCATCAGTTTGAAAACTGATGTACTCTAAAGGAAGCAGTTACAGGTCCCACAGAACATTATGACAGGGAGGGATCACTGGTGGGTCTGGATGCCATCTTTCCTGAGACACAAACACACTCAGTGGCTTGCACTGACAGTTTCCTTATGTGTATTATATCAGAGTTGAGGGTTGTGTCAATTTAGGAAGCGTACCACAATTTCGGTTCCTCTGGATCTTTATTTCACAAAATCACAAAGTGATTGAGCTGGAAGGGACCTCTGGAGGTCATCTTGTCCAACCCTCCTACTAAAGCAGGGTCATCCAGGACAGAACACAACTTGAGTTACCTGGCCAACTACTTCTGCTATTTCTTAGTGTAGAGTTAATAAGGAATAACCATCATAAATGTTACTAAAAGTATTTGTATCACTTTTACTAAGATTTGACTAGGAATATGACAGATTTATTCCCAATCAGTTATTCTCAGTTCATGTTAATTTGGTTATAATTAATGGAGGTTATGGGGAATACTATCTACTTGTAAGAGATGCATCTAAAGTGTAGTTTAAATATTAATGAGCTTATTCTTTATAAGGATAACTGCATTGCTTAAGGTAGATTATTCAAGCAGGCAGATGCTTTTCTTAGAATTAAGGTGCTTCAAATCAATAGGCTGACAGGTTAACTACAAAGTACTATTTTCTGTACTTAGACTTCCTTGCTCAACACCATAAAATACATAAACTGTAAAAGGGATTGTACTTCCCTCTGACATATGTCTGTGCAATTTGGTTCTCAAAGTCTCTCAGAAACCAACACTATATGAAAAGCAATTGGCTTTTCTTGTCAGTTTGCCCAGTCTAGAACTGACAAAAATGCTGTAATGAATTAGAGCAGTGCATCACCAAAAATAGACATTTATGCAAAGTACTATGAAAACTGAATTATGACTCAAATTATACTTGGAAACGCCTGTTTAAAGGTCCCATCTGTGAACACAGAAAATTATAACAGACACAATGTTGATGGTGGTATAATTTGTGAATACCAATAATGACAGTAGCTGTTGCTGGACAGATAATACCACTGAGCCACATAACTCCTGTACAGTTCTTTCATTAATCATTTCTCCTCAGATCCTAAGAATTGTAAGGTACATATTCTTAGTCATGAGATTTTATGTAGTGTATCCCTGCATGTCTCTGACTACTGAGGATTTCCCAGTTCCCCTGGGAATCCTCACTCTTATTCATACATATGTACATACGTACCCTACTTATTTTGTATTTAGGTCACATCAGCTCTCCACATGCAGCAGCACCAAACAGGTCACCATATGTCCAAAAATTCCACATGTATTTGTTATGAATGTGCATTCTGAAATGTATTTGATTCACTACAGAGCATACACATTTGATTCACTACAGAGCATATAAATTTGTTTAAAAACACAGTAAACACAATTAGAATTTTATCAATATATCAGCAACACAGTAAGCTCAGTCATTTGGAGAAATGTCATACTTTCTGCATGTGTGTTCTGTAATGCTTATACACACAGCTTCCTAGTAAATCTCAGGCAAATGTGATAGCCTTGTATTTTCTAAAGATGGGGTTTTTTTGGCAGACAGCCAGACTGGGAAGATTCTGCTGGAGCACTATAAGCTATATTTGGTAATAACTCACTTCCCAGCAAGCATATATAAATACACGTGAGAGGTAAAACTAGGTTCTAATTCTCACCCATTTGGAAAGAACCCAGTGAAAGGAAACCCAACAGTATTCTCTGCAAAGGTGGCTCCCTGCATAAAGCTGGAAATGGCTGTGGCTTGATGCCTGCCCTTCAGGCCCTGGCACATTTGCCCACAGCCCGGCTCATTTGCTCAGGCCAGGCATTGAGCTGGGACTTGGAACAGAAACAAAGTATGAGCGGTGAAGTCAGGTTGGCTTTTTTTTAACAAGTGTTTGCTTTGAGTAAGTATAGCTAAAATAAATAGACCATAATAGGAAGAGAGTAATTTAGGCATATCTCAGTAGTTAACTTGACTCCCATAATACTTTGTTAATGTTAAATTAAGAAAATACTTTGATAATGTTAAATACTTCACCTTCATTAATGATACTACAACATATCACAATACACTGTTTTCTGACCTGAACTGAATCAAAATGGACTATGTGGCATAAAGATATACGAAAACTAAGTAAGAACAAATTACACAGAGTGGTATAAAGAACAGCAATACTTGGAGAGCAATAGTCCAGCAAAAGTGGCATTCTTTTCTTATTCCATATCAAGCAGTGAGATCGGTACCTTGTGAGCAAAATTGAAGCATCTAAAAAAGCTGTAACATCTCAAGACAAGTCATCTATGCAATTACAGCATTTTTTTATGATGAACAATACAATCACAGAACGGTGGATGAACTCAAAGACAAAGCACTTGGAAAATGTTCACTACAAAATACTTTTATAGCTCATTTTTAAGCTACTTACATGGGGTTGCATCTGTTATTAGTTTCAGGAAAAGTAGGGGAGAAAATATGTGTCTGTAATAGGGTTAATTAAATATGCAACTTCAGAGAGATTATCCTAAAATCTTTTTTTGGCTACAAGTTGTGGAGAAGTCTCTTACACTCTTCTACCTTCTATGCTTGTACCAGCACAGAGTAGTGATTTAAGGTCCTGACTGGGAAAGAAAAAAAATAAAATATTATTATTATGCAGTCAAACAACTATCCACCAAGTTTATGGTATTTACACACAGGTCAGTTAATGAATAATGCCTACCTGAATTCTTTGTTGAGCCCTCTTGGGACTCCAGAGTAAGCCTCCACAGAATAATGCAGACAGGACAGGCAAAGATACAGTACTTTTGGAAAGCCAGTACCCACTGCCCTGTCCCTGGGTGTCTTGAAAAAGAGCCTCATTCTGTATCCTTTCAGAAGTTTATGCCCATTGATGTGGTGCCACCTGGGCCTTCCCTCTGCTCAGCTGAACAGCCCCAGCGCTCTCTGCCTTGCCTCACAGGAGACACGCTGCAGTCAGTGCCTTCTCTGTGTCGGTGGCTGCTGGCTGGACTCTCTCCAGCAGCCCAATCTCTCCTGGAGTGGCAGTGCAGACCTGCACGCTGCACATCAGGTGTGGCCTCACCTTTAGTACTCACTGAGTAGAGGCACTTAGCAATCAGTAATTTCTCAGCACACAGTTCAATGGGAGATAATTAGTTTACACATTCTTCACACATTTCTACACTATAAGTAAATTTCTAGAGCTCACAGTACACTTAATAGAAATTTTTAGGCACTGATATGGAATACTTCCAAGCCACACTCCCTGTACAGCTATTAGAGAGGAATTGAGACAGGATATTACTTATTAACAACATTTTAATGTAGGCTACCTCGTTCAGCAAAGCAGATTTGGTCTGGGAAGAAACTTTTCCCCATCAGCTCTTAAAATGATTCAGGTAATATTCTGTCTGATCAAAAGACTGGCCAATTTCCTCCTGACCACATCCTTCTCTGCTCTGACAGTGGGTGCAATGAAATACAAGCCTGCAGGCACATGCTGGAGTAAAAAGTTTTAGGTTTTTAATCCCCTGGCTGGATACGGTCATATTAAATATAGATTACCTTTTATGACTAGAGATAAAACTAAATGAAAAAAAGGAAAAATGTCACTGAATAAAAGAGAAGTGTGGCAATGAAGGGATATCACATACTTAGATAATACAGTGTAGAGAAAGCTAACGCATGTGTTTATCATCTGAAGCAGAACAATGAAGATAGTGTTTCTGGTGTACATAATTTAATTTTAACAGTTCATAAAACTATTCTTAGTCCAGTTCCATGACTGAGCCATTAAAGAACTTACGGGGCCTTGTTTCAAAAAGTCCTCTATACAAAATGAGATTCAAGCACCATAATCTCAATTTATATAGTCATGTCTTGGGATATAGAGAAAATGCAACAATTTTCCATGAGAAAAATCTAAACCACAGTGATATTTGTACTAAATATGCAAAACTTCAGTTCCTTTGGCTACCCTTGCAAAACAAAACATTACTATTGTGTTTAAGGATTCAAAATACAACATATTTTTATAAGTAGTATGACAAACTGATCTTTCAACTAGGTTCTCACTGTACTGGTACAGTCAACAAGTTTGAGTCTTCCCATTATAATTTTAAATCCATTTATTTGGCTTTGCATTGAGGTTTCAGGATACCTTCATTTGTTACAGATAAAATTTATATTTCTAGAAATATGTTTGCCTCTAATATGGAACTACAGATCAAGCAAACCAGTCCATCCTCACTGGTTACTCATATGTCATGAGGTAAGTGAGATGAAACTGTTCAGCTGTAGTGAATAAGTGACTATTGGGATGGACTATTGTGAAAATTGTTTGAATATACACTGAGCAATTTAGCAGTAGACAGAGAGAAAAAAACATTCAATCATATGTTTTCAAATATTTCCCCTAATGTATCCCATTTATTGCAAGATTCATGTAGTCAATAATTTCTGTATGGAGCAGAAGGCATATAGGATGGACTGGGGAAAATCCAGGTGTTCCAAAGAAGGACTCATAACATCCTTGTTACCTTCAATGCAAGTAGGAAGTTTTTCCTGAAATGATGCTTTGACTAGTCCAGAATCCAAATATACCAGGTTAATCTGCAAGCTTCTTTTAATTTGTAAACTTAAATTCTTTATCTGATATATCTTAATGAAATATAATATAACCCAAGGGCAGAGAAAAAGAGAAAAAAGTCAACTCCCCACCCTTTGTGCACATTTTTCTGCTCTGGTGTACATAAATGAGTTGCTTGTTACAGGGAAGAGAGGGACTAACACTTTCAACAGAGCTGGAATAATGAGGTGCCTAACTAGACAGAGATGGTAAAAAAGTCCTGCAATTTTTTCCAAATAACATTCTTCTTTTTTTTTTTTTTTTTTTTCAAAATAATCTAATTTTGTGTTTGGGGTTTTTTTTTTGGTTGGTTTTTTTTCTTTTTTTTTTTTTCCCCCCAGAAATATCTGTTTTCCTAAAATGGCATGGCAGACATCTGAAACACAGATTAACCAGGAGACTGGAAAAGTTCTTAGTGGACACAGCTCTGGCTGGAGTTTTCACAGGATAAACACTACCACTTAGCAGTGACTGAATTTAAGGGCTCTGCTCCAAAAATAATGCAGAACTCCAGTTTTGCCTATTGCATGGAAGGAAAAAACATTTGAGTTCAATATCTGTCCACCAGTGAAAAAGGGCTATTTGGGTTGAAACTCCATATTAAAATGTAATGTTCATTTTTGTAAGTAAAAATCATTAAATACCAGTGAAGCATCTATGATTGAAGTGATTTGCAGCACAGTTTTCAAAACACTTTTAACTTGCAGCTCTATTTCTGATACTTCTTTTTCCTTGTTTGAAATTTTGAAATTGTTCAGAGCTGAAAGAGGAAACTGAAGGCAGCCTTTAAATAATTGTCTGTGTAGATGAGAGATGGCTAAATCCTGAAGGTCTGAGGAGTCAAGAAGAGCACAGTAAGCACACAAAGCCAGTTCAATTACAGAGGGTCAGACCGGCCTACGTTTGATCAAGTGTTATACATTCTTCTAAAAAAAGCCTTTAAAGCTGTAGAAACTTTCAATACATTACAGTATGTAGAATTTAGAGCATAATCCTTCACCTCATATACTGAGTTGCCTTTGCAGAATTCCTCTCTCAAAATGTCTTCTATTAAGACTTCATATTAGCTCAAGCAGCTTGTTCACAGAATTCTCCTTTCATCACTCTTCCTAAGGAACAGGTGTCAGCACAGGAAAATTACTTCTGTTTCCAAAGGTCCCTGTCCAGCTCGTGATCAATTTTCCAACTCCTGGTTTTTTATTCCTTCTCCTTTTGTAAGATCATCTTCTACCAATGGCTGTCTGAGGGCAGGTTCCTTTGAAAAGCTCACCGGTTCTGAGCCATTAATTGTGCTCAGGCTGTCACCGCAGTAAACCAGCAGGAGTCAGTAGGCAGGCACGGGCTCATTCCAGGGCTGCATTTGATACTTTGTGTTTACATTAATTGTTTCTCCGTTTGAAACAAATGTTTATTTAAAGCTGATTGAGGTAAGAGCTGACACAATGTGCCATTTATATCATCAGTGCCTTTGCCACTTCATCTCAGCAGGTTTTACTTTGAAGAAGCAAAAATAGCTTCATCAGACACAGAAAGAAAAATCTTAAAGTTCTGGTTAATCAGCAGCAGTCTGTGAAGAAAATAGCAAAGTAATGAAATCTCCACTTCTGAATAATTGTACTTGGGAAGCAGTGAGATTCCAGCATAAATTAATTCTGAGCATCCAGCTCAGTTTTCAGCTAGAATCAATCAATCAGCTACTGAAGCTGAATTCACAGCCCTTCACGGCATACTCTTTAGGGTAGAAAGATTAAAAAACAAAATAAAATTAAGGCATTAAATTATTTTCCCAACACAGGAGATTCATTACTTGTACAATAGAAATAATTTGCTGATATAGGGAATTCTAGTAACTGCATGTTCTCAGTGTTCCAAACAGAGGTGATGGACACATTGGAAGGCACACAGAGATACGTTTAGACATTTTTTGCCTTCCCCCCCCCCTTCAATCTAATGAACACAGTGGGCAGAACCTGAAACACCACACTAGTTCTGAGGGTACATACCTATTTTACCCATAAGCAGACAGCAAACATGAAAAAAAATAAAAATGAAACCTGTTAAAAAGCATCTTAACTAGATTACCGTGCCAATTTACGCTAACAATAAATTTA
This sequence comes from Scytalopus superciliaris, assembly GCA_013400415.1. Taxonomy (NCBI): domain Eukaryota; kingdom Metazoa; phylum Chordata; class Aves; order Passeriformes; family Rhinocryptidae; genus Scytalopus; species Scytalopus superciliaris. Next base: position 865,826 of record VXBX01001600.1, read on the forward strand.
GCACAGGAAGGCAATTGCTCCTCAGCGTGCTGTAGGTAAGTTTGCCATTGCCCATTTTCACATGGTCTCTAGAGTAACTACAGATTTTTTTTTATTGTTTTTGATATCTGCCTCCCTGAAATCTCCCCAAACCAAAGCATTTTCTAAAATCTATGGACTGCAGTAAGGCAAGGCTTTCCAAGCTCTCCATTAACCAAATCCCAAAGAGTTATTCCTAAGTACCTGGGATCAGGAATGTTATGTGTCTGGCTAAATTTCCAAGGTTGACAGTTACACTAACAACTGATTGAAACTGATATTTCTGGCATAATAAGAATATGGAACCTTATTCTTCCAGCTAAAGCTTTCAAGTGAACTTTTATCTTTTCTCATTTGAGGCAGTTGAGATTTCTGAAAGGCACATTCTGCTTCTTATAGTCAGTTTTGCCCTTCTTTTTAGGAATGCCAACTTCCTTGTAAATTTTCTCAAGTAATTTTTTACAACTGATAGGTATTCACTGCCATAATTCTCAATGGTTTTTTTATCATAGAGAAGATTGATATATTTCCTCTAAAGTATATAGTACTATTCTAACATTTGTGACTATTCCAGCTCTACTTGAGGCAATGAGACTAATCATGACATACGATGGCAATTATCATAACCAAAGAAAGTAAAAAATGGGGTATAGTATACAAAAGTAGAATTTGTGTGTGACTTGGAATCCAAACTGAAGGTTTTGCAGCAACATCACTTACAAAGGTTGCACTCTAATGCAAAATTAGACAGACATGTTTTTTTGCTGTATTCTGAAACTTCATCAGAACATTAAAATCTTAATCATTTAGTCATCTGGTTTTGAAAGTACAATATTCTACAGCAAAGCTGCACAACACTGGAATGATTATTTTATTACCTGTTTCCATAATTCTAACTAAACCTGACCTACAACTGGAGCAATTTTAGCAAGTCTACTCTAAACTCCTCCCCCCAACTCACCAACCCCCCCAATCTCCTGGGTTTTATGTAACGTGCAACCTTCGCACAAAGTTCATAAAACACTCAACTACAACTTTGGAAGACGAGTCCACATCAGCTGTACTTCTCACACTGAATTTATCATCCCAACAACTTCACAGAAGTCAAATGAAAAGAAAGCAGCTAAAGTGCTATTTAACATATACCATAAAACTCCAGGCCTTCACAATCTGGGCCTGAGGGGAGGGAAAAGAGACGGGAAAAATTTTACCCAAACTAGTATCTTGTACTGTCTCAAGTACCCAGTCACAGAAAATGAGGATCAGGTAAATAGAAAGTGAGAGGAAGATGTAAAAATGACATCCTAAGTTAGAAGGAAGCCATTATGAGTGAGTCAAAAGTAGCTGTAAAATCATTCCACCTTAGCTAATCAGAATTTACAACTTGCTTCAATTTAGGTCTCCGAAGTGCCTGAAAACATCTTTTTGTAATTTTATTTCATCACTGCACACATCTATCTTAAAGAAAATGTGTCCTTAAATGAATGAATATAACATATGCTACTCATTTCATTCCTCTGGGTGCTTGACCAGTCTTCCAGAGAGAGCTCAGTGAAATTTAAAAGGCATTAAAAAGATAGTAGAAATTCTAGACCAATTAGAAAGCTGGTACAGCACAAAATTGCTGTGGAAAAATAACCTTCTTGTGACCAGTATTAGCAAGAAAACATCTCCATTATTCTGCAGTATTTCAAGGCAAATACCTCAACCTTTAACATCCAACCCAGGTTGGTTGGATTCAGATTGGAACAAGAGTCGTATGTGAAAGCCTTCTTCAGCTTGTCTCAATATTGATGGTCTTCTGTTGTGACTGTTTCTAAACCACATAAACATACGAGTTGACCAAGTGTTAACTGAAAGCTCAACAGTATAACAGAGTGTAGCTTCCTCATTTGTCATCACTCAGTGAAGGAGAACGATTCTTCCTTCCTCTTGCTTCAGAAGCTGAAAGCTCTCTGTTCATTTGTTGGGATTTCCCATGAGACCAAGGGAGAGAGAGGAATTCAACTGCCATGACCACAGCTCTCAGCATTTGCTTTGTACCCACAGCATCTCAGACTTTGGTTTTGTTTTTTAGTGCTTGGTAGTGACCCACATCATTTTTGAAGAAAACATTATTATAGAAAAGTCACTGCAAAGTCCAAATTAAAGATCTCATAACTGATCTGAATGACAGGTCTATCTATAGCAGAAGGCTTGAATTGCAAGGCTTGCCTCTCCTTTAGACTAATGGTAGACTCCTCTGTGGTCTCAGTTTCACCCTTTATTGCTTAAATTAGAAGATCAAAATGCAGTAGTTAGCAAAGATGTTTTGGATCAGATTCATCTCTGAAATTATTCCTCTAACCTTATATATCAGAGGTGAACATTTTTGCTTAAAAAAATCACAGGTATTCTAGTGTTTTGCTCTGAGAAGTGCTAATTGTTATTATACAGACAGGCAGTAAATTTAGAAATAGAAAAATAAAGCTTAAGCAACAGCAAGAAACTAAGGATTTAAAACACTGTCTAGGTAGCTGCTGGCTGCAGAGATGCCACAAACCAGAAAGAACAACTGGCTTAAACTAGTACTTTGAGGTCATCAGCCTTTAATTTTCATGGTCTGGGAAAACTTTTAAACTCATTTCTATGTGACAAAACTTGACATAACTGCAAAGATGGTGACAATTATGAGCACAGGAATATCAGGGCAGTAAAACTACTTTTGCATACTGAAGTAAAATTAGACAAAGTAACGTAGAAATGTCTTCCTCAGCAGTAATTGACCACAGGTCAGTTTGTTTCAAGCCATATTTTGGTGCCTCGAGTGCAACTCAGCCACTGCAGTTGCTGCTCAAACTTTATTATGCAATTTCATTGTGAAAGTGATTTTACAAGCTGGAATCACTCAATGCCATAAGCTACACAGAACTTTGGCCCTCCTACTTTAATCAATACTGGAGCACATATCACAAGAAGAAAGATGTCAGTCTATCACAGCTGCTACCAGAACAATTAGCAAAGGCCTGGGAATGAGCAAGGTTAGCAAACTGTAGCAGCCAGCCCTGTGATGCTGCCACAGCAAACAAGAACATAAACGTCTTGCTGAAATACTTGACATTATGAAAAGATCTAAAGAAATCTGTTTCACCTGAACAGAGCAGCTCAGCAAGACAGTGTAGCTCTACCAATTTCATCCATGACACTTGATTAATTTCTGACATGCCCTAGGATTTAAGCAGAGTTATATCTACATAAACCAATGTCTCATTTACCTCAGTTATTTCCAGTTAGGGATGTGTTAGCTGAAGGACAATGCCACACTAATGCAGCTCAACAGCTGTTGGTATCCAGCCAGACACACCTGGCACTTGTACCCAAGGAAAGCCCTCCCTTATTCTGAGTCAAACAGAATATAAATGCATATCCTAAAAGGACATGGAAATGTACCCTCAAAGTGAGTTCAATATGGGCTCCTCCATTCTTCCTTTCTCTTTCTATTTCAGTCCCCTTCCCTTCCACCAGCATGGGCATGTACAGTTAACAAATCCGGGAGTGGAAAACTATTTCTTCACCAAAGATGACCAACTTTCTGAAAAGCACAAGCCAGCACTGCCTGTGCATCAGCCTCAGATCAGAAGCAGGTTGCAAACTTGTGATCACAGATGGCTTCAGCCTCCTAGGAAGTGTAGCCTGAGCTCTTACTGATTTGTGTATTTTATAGTCCACTTGCACTTCAGTAAACTAAAGCCCATTTCTGTGTAATACTCTTCATGGTTTTAAAATGTATTAGTGAATTCCACAGATTCTCTGGTAGGAGCTCAGTGATCCCACTGGAGGAGGGAAAAAAGAAAGAAATCTTTTCAAAGGTCATGCTTACTACATGTGAAAGTATGTGCTCTTGGTTTGCTAAACGGGCAGATTTGGCAGTGTTACTATGAAACCTAACTAAGCTTTCTTTGGCTACTGAATACTCAGAGTCTACAAGAATCCTTTAACATGAACCTCAAGAAAACTGTTACTGCAGCTCATTCCATCAGAATTCTTGCTAGTACAGCTGCTTGTCTACACACACTTACAGGCCAAGAAATCTCATACCACTGAGTCATTACAAAACCTCTTCTGGAAATTACCCTGGCTGACAAAGACAAACCAAAGCCAAAGCTTGATTCTGTACTGTTCAGTGTTGTCTCAGAAACAGCCAGTACATAAAGACCAAAAAGGTTCATGTGAATGATGAGAGTAAGAATTTAATTTCTGCCTTATTTTCAGTCTCCTGTCAAACAAAGCTTTCTTCTGTTTATCAGGGAAGATTCATCCTTAGGTCTGTACTTTGCCAGTATATTTAATCCTCGTGTCAGATACTATATGGAATATACTTTTGTTTCCCATCCATTCATTAATCCAGCTAAAGAACTACAACAGTTTTCCATTCAGTTGTGAGATCTGGTTGCTAAAACTGAAGAAATTAAGATATTCTTCTTATCTTCTGTGGTTTTTTCCTAATTTCCATAATATAATCACAGAGATCAGAATTAGGCCAAGTGATGCAAAGAAAGTGATTTTAATCTCACTCAAACCCATACCAATTCTGTCTAATACATTTGCATATAGATTTCAGAACTGAAAAAAGACATAGGATGATGCACAGTGGCTTTCCAAAGATTACCAGACTTGTTCTCTCTCCTTATGCTATCTTGATCTATTCAGGGTGTCTGATGTTTCAGCAAGTTTTATTTTACATTTTTTGTGGTACTTAAATACTGTTCAACTGAAATTTTATACACAGAGTATTAAGTTATCTACTTGAGCAGACTTCAAAATTAGGGCTTTCTGATGATATTTTTACTCTATTGAGCAAAACCTAGAAAGACAAGAATTGTTATATTAGCTTGATTATGCCTATTATTAGCTCAGTCTTGTCTCCACTGCTGGCCAGTATCAGATAGTGATTTCAAACAATTCTGAATCCACTTTGTAGACAAAGCAGAGTGTTATTTTGTTAGGCTCCAGCTCCTCATTTGCTGTATAGGTGAAAGTTGTATGGTTCTTAAAACCCCACAACATTAATGTAGTACAAAGCACACTAAAAAATAAAAAAGGGCAAAATTTAGTTCTGTAGTTAAAACCAGATAAACAAAAAAAATCTCCTAAGCCAGTCTAGAAATGGTTGTCTTCCAGAGGGCTTTAAAGTCTCCTTCTCAACTATTTAGCAATTGCAGTTCTACATACTGGGAGCAATATTTTACAGAGCAGAAGATGGACTGGGACCCTACTGAAGAGGGGAGGTAAAATGGTATGTCCTGTTTGTGGTAGAAGAGAACACTACGGCAGGACTCATAGGCCCTGGAGAACCCAGTCTGTCAACAGGAATGAACACAGAAAGGTCACGACTGAAAATAACTGAGGAAGGTTTCAGACAAAACTGTTCACAGAAGGTACACGTTAGAAAAGGCAGACCTTTCTACACTGAAAAGTGACGATGTAAAAAAGATTCAGAACTCCTGTGTGTGTTTTCGAGCCTCCTTGGGCTATAACCATGGTAATACAAAAGCAACAAGTTCTCAGATCCATCTTATGTGATATCTATGTTATTGTCTTAGTGAAGTCATCACTAGGAGCTTCAGTAGTGGATTTTTTTCAAAACTGCTTTAAGTGCTTATTTCTGTGAAGACCTTGGACCTCAGATCTGTTTCCATGATGCTTGTGGGGTGTTCCCAGTTCCCACATATGAATTGTCCAAACATACGACCCCATTTCAAGACAGCAGAGCCATTCAATTTATTTAACTTTTCTAGTTTTAGTTATAGTAGGAGCTACACGAGATTTCATGTTACACTGTAGCAACTATATTTGGATATACTGACCATGTTCTGTAACAGCCTTTCAGCTAGCTGTCAGAAGACCACAGATTCAGAGGTATGTATTGGTTTATTATACCAAATGAATTCAGAGTGCATACGAGCAAAAGAAGGGTAAAAGAAAACATGACAAGGTAAACATCTAATAATTTTGTTCTACATAATAATGTAACCACTTACGCATTGCAGATTAGGTGTTTCATGAGAACTCTTGTGGCAGTCAGGAAGATCGTGCTGCAGGTCATGCATAGCAGTGTAAGAACAGTAAACAAAACCAGGCATAGGTTGTCTCAGTGAAAGGAGATGGGAACATTTTCCACAGAGATAACATTTTTTTTATTAAAACTTTAGCAATGCTCATGGCATTAAACCATTTAATTAATTTACTGGAAGATTAGCTTCAATGCTATGCCTTTCAGTAGAAACTTAACCTGCAAGTCAGAATTTCTGAAATGAGTAAGACAACTAGCATACTTCAAATACCAAATTAACTCTTATTTAATGAAGCATATAAATGTCTAAAATAATGCCATAAAAATCCATAGAAACTAGGAGCACTCTGTATTAGTCAGTGTAAAAAGAGGAGTTATCATCAAAAGTAAAGCTGGCAGAGTAATATTTTTCACATTAGTCAGTGTTCTGACATGAAAAACAAACCCATTGCAGATTATGGTGAAATCAAGGCTTTACAGGTGCTCATGGAAGTATAAAGGAGAGGGAACTCTTGTCCCAGACAAAGTATTCACTGTTAAATTCAGATCTAAATCCTTGGTTTAGTTGATTCAAACCTGGCTCCTACCATCCAAGCTACGGGCCATGCAGAGAACATGTTTGTCCCAGTACTTCCCTATTGATAGGATTTCATACATTAACAGATAAATGAAGCAAATAATACAAAGAACTGCACACTGAAAGCAAATAATTCAGAGATCGGAGCTCAAAAGCAAAACCGTGAGTCCAAGGAAAGAGATTCTATTTCTCAGTGTGCTGATGATAGTGGCTCTTACTAATTTTTGGCTCACAGGCAGTCATTTGCAAGAAAAAAATGAGAATTTGTTGTGTCCCAGCACAGTTTTTACACACAGAAGCTATGCAAAATTCACTGTTGTCAAGACACACACAGTAAGAAGGAGTGAACAGAAGGATATTTGGGCAGAGTCTCTCTCATTTCCAGAAGTTATGGGTCTCCTTCACATTCTTTTTGTTAATAAATACAGGTAAAAGGACTTGACAAGCGTGCAGGGTTCCTTTTCAGTAAGGGAAAGCATATGAGAACATACATGATTTTTAAATTTTCTGTCTGAAAAAATGTACAGAATATCAAGTGTTTGCTAGCTTATTCTTAAACACAGTCCATATAAAAAAACCCACCACCAAACTTCTTAATGACTAAGAAGTGTTTCAGAGGACTGCAAGTATTTTTCAATATTTATTTTAGTCTCCTGACTGAACATTTAATTTCTCTTGGCCCTGTGTTATCAGTCTTAGCAGATGAAGCCCAAGGACAACATTCTGGTGTTTTAATAACAACACAATGAACAGCTATCTTATTTCATGACCTCTGATTAGTTCTGTATGTCTTCTATATTACAGAGTTAGATTAAATGGTAAGTAAATATGTTTCTTGGTAAGTTTTAATATCAGGTGACACTGGATGGTACATAAACAAATCCAACAAATGTTAAACAACTCAGCAAACAATGCTCCAGTGCCAGAGCACCCAGCTGTTGGTAATGGCAGTTATTATCATAACTATTAGAACCAATAAAATCATCCATTTTGCCAGATTCAGAAAGGGGAAAGGTTTACGTACTATGCTCAGTTTGCCAACCAGCTCAGGAGAGACACTGTCACTGTGTGTATCGTAGCTCACCTCACAAGAGCACCTCTCATATCAGAAGGAAGTCAGAATCAGGTACAAAGAATTGTTTTTTGGTATATGAGGAAATAAATATAGAAATCAGAATTGATATTGTATTAAGATAGTTTAGGTCTGAAATGAAAGTCAGATACAATTCCCATAATTAGAAATTGCATTTCTCCATCTCTGCCATGAGTGTGCACAGTACCTGCTTGCAGGAACTTCACAGTGAACAGATGAGCATCTTCTGCTCCAAACCCTACCTGTGAACTCCTAAAACATAAGATAATATTATATCTTTTATTTGCTGAACTTGGCTGGAATGCAGAGGAGACTGAAATGTACTGTTTCAGTAAGACCTGATATGACTTAATCCAGTTTGAGTGTTTACCCCACTGTCACCTTTTGTTCAGATGAGCTCTTGAGGGCCCAGACTCTTCTCTTCCTGGGTAAGTAAGTACTGATAATAAATGTGAAGTGATCTTCTAGAGCAAAGGCTGTGAGTGTGTCTGGTGTCTGTGTCTGGTGTCTGTGTAGAATGGAAAGGTTTTGTGCTGCCTTCCTTTGCTCTGAATCTGTGCTTTGTTCAGCCCTGAGGAAGTGACCTGGAAAAAACGAGCTGCAAGATATGGGGAGTAAGGTTTTTAAGATGCAAAGCACACAGCATCAGTAAAACCAAAATGGCCAGGTGGTAAACAAGTTTAATGAAGAAATCATACATACCTTGTACATTGTCTACAAAAATAAATAATGAAAATCCCAACAGCTCAGCCACCTCTTTCGGCCAACTTTGTGTCTGCTCTCATGAAGACCAAACCTTTAAAGTAAACTCTATACTAAAAGCTTTAAAATGCTGTTAAATAAACTAATGTTTTTTTTTCCAGTTCTCATTCCCTATCCTTTATAAAAATCAGGATAAATTACCTTCATACTGCATTCAACAAATACACATTACCATGATCAAGAGAGTGCATTTTATTATTTCTGCATAAGCTGCAGAATTCCCTTGGTTATGTGGGCACTCCAAGCATTTGAAAACAAAAGTTATTTCACTCATCTGCCAAAATGGTTGCAGAACCTTTGACACCAACGATCTCAGGGGATGTACAACACAAATTAGGCAGGCCTGTTCCAATAAATTGACCAATTGTTTTTACAAAACTGCTCAGCCCCAAATGAGAAATTAGCAGAAGAGGTTCTTAGCACCTCATCAACATCCGGAAATCCAGCACTTTGGATGTCCCTGCCCATGGCAGGGGAGTTGGACTAGATGACCTTGAAATGTTCCTTTCAACCCAAACTATTCTATGATTCCATAAGTAAACACTTCTAAAATTGTAGAATTTTATAACAAAAATGTCAAAGTTTTAAATATACAACTTGAGTATTGGAAAGCTTGTTTTTAGCAGGAAATACTCTGATGGCAATGGTGATTAAACAGCTTACAATTTCTGGCACTTCTACTGTCATATTCCCTTGAATTGTTAACTTGCTACTTTTCCAAGCATATGCCTTTGTGGAAATCATGAGTGACAGACTGGGCAGAAATTTCCTTGGAGTAAATTGTGCTCCACTCCCTCTCCCCGGTGCCCTTCCCCAGCCACCCCATCCAATTCTTGATTCAGAATTCAGTGAAGATACAATTTTGAAAAAGAAAAATCAGTCGAGAAAGAGAAATGAAGAGTTATTTAAATGGCTTTAAATGAAAGCACATTTCTATTCATTCTCAATTTAACAATTAAATGGCTTGTGGCAAATGCTAAGCAAAGATGAAAGTTCATAATCCTTTTAATAACAATTTGCCTGCTGTTCAAATCCATTTCATTTTTTGTTTAACTGAAGATATTTTGGAAAGTATCATAAAATCATAGGAAACCAATTACACTGTTTTGTTGACACAATCCATTCTTTATGTCACAGGTGGGAAACTGCTAAAACCCTAAACCGGAAATTCAAGGACGACGTCACACAGAAAAAGAACTCTGTAAAACAAATTAGGGTGTACAACATCCTCCCCCAATTCTTTTAGTTAGCATTGGAGAATGGAAGTATTTAGCACAGAAATGCAGTCTGGAGCAGGTTTTCAGTCCCCAGTCAGCATCTAACCTGACCAATATTGTGAGGCTGAGATGATCTTGCACCTCTTGTGCAGCTTGAGGTAGTTTTGCACCTACCACAGATAACGGTTTCACGTAAGACACTCAAGTGCCTGCAGGAGATAAAAGCAGTGACTTGGTAGTTTAGCACTTGAAAAACAAATCTCTCTGATAGTACAAACCAAAAATGTTCCACTGGAAGAGAACACTATGTCATATCAGAAAAAATGGTAACCTCAAATTTTGAGCCAGCAAGTCCCCGAGATTTCTGCTGAATTCATAAGTTTACAATCCCTCTACGTCCTGATTCTCTTGTTGAATTATGTCCTCAGAGGAATTAAGCATTTCAGTAATCAGTCCATTTTTAAAGCGAAACATCTAGTGGGAATATCTTAAATTTAAAAAATGGCAAAATTTATGGCTTCAAATGCTAAAACCTTTCATTTCAAAATATTAAGAATCATACGATAGAGCCATCATACAATAGATCACCTGAAGTAGCCACAAATGCCTTCAAATGCTTGTTTCGGTATTTTTTGTTTGTTTTTTTGGTTTTTGTTTTGCCTGGTTTGGCTTTGTTTTTGTTTTCCACCAAAAAAAAGGAAGGAAATAGAGCTGTTCAATTCTAGACTTTGGTCTGATCTTTGATTTGCTTCATTATGCAGTGTGTTAATTATGTCTCAGCTCTCTAATATTATTTTCTATTTTTTTCTATTATTAGGCTTCTGTTTTAGCAGATAATGAAGTCTGTTTCAGGAATCTTGTTAAACTTTTTCGTAACTTTTTATTACAGCAAATTTTTCACCAGATAGGCAGTATAAGGCTTATGCATGGACTAATACTTAATGAATCTTTTTTTAATCAGCTTAATCCTTTCCCTCCTCCCTCTACTACTTAACAAACTATGCTCAGATCAAATTTTCCTGAAATAATCTCTTATTCAATGTTAATCTGAGAATCAAAGTCAATTTTTTTACTAAAACCTAATAAGGCAAACTGTTTATGACAATTATTCAATATTAAACTAATTTGAATTGCAAAGGATTCTGAACTTTCCCAACTCAGATGTTCAAACGTAGGCAGCTTGATCTATGCTTAGGAATCTAAATGAATGGTCTGGATTTTCAAATATGCTAAGTAAAATTTTTTATATTGCCTAATAAGGCCTAACTAATTAAATCTTACACAAACTTAGTATTTTTGAAGGCTTATGAAAAGGGAAAATACTTGTTTTTCATTTCTCAAATAGCTCACAAAAAGAATAATGATATTTCAATGTTCTTGTACTAAAATGTAACATGATAAGTGGCTTTATACTCCAACATTAATAAAATATTAAACAAAACAGTAAAACCATCCGTAACATCAATGGAGTCGTCTTCTAAAAACCAAAACATCCAATTCAAATGAATAATGAAAGGCTTCAGAACAGTTTTTATGCTTACAGTATTTACTTATAGATCATCTAATTTCCTCCTAAGGCTAATGTGGAAACTGGAAGCAGCTACCATACACAATCAATAATCCTCTTAGAAACTTAGTGTGAGATACAGGAGACATTGCCAAAGGTAGTCAGCCAGAAATTAAATTCATTTGGGTTCTGTTGTTGTCTCTGTTGTTCTAAGGAGAAAGCAATACAAAACATTTCCCAGTATCTCTCATTTACTTTACTGAGTGTTCCTTATGGAGGATGATATTTGAATCTTCTAAAGCTTTGTTGGACTGGCTGGACCTTACTAACACAATTTGAACTTGGAAAAAAAGCAGCAAAGCATTTGGAGTTCATGATTTCTGTGAAGTGTTTCTCACAGCACAGAGGGCTGCTCTTAAAGATGCTTTGGGCCCTGAAGAAGATCGAGTCACTTTGTAGAGCAGGAAATTATCTGCTTGCATTAGAAAGTGCAATTCCAATAAGAGATCACTTCTGATAAAAGGTACACACTTTCCTCCAAGGAACAGCAAGAAGAAGAAACAAGAAGGTTTACATATACAAGACGTTGCACATTTTAACTAGTGCTGTTCCCTGACAACTTCAAATGCTCTGGCTCTGTGTGTGGATTGGCTCTTGCACAGCAGGTGGAAGAACCAATTTCAGGCCAAACATCCAATTATTTAAAGCAATTTAACCAAACCTGTGAAATATTAACTACAGAGGCCAGCCAGTGTTCTCCAGTTTGTGCTCTTAAAGTCAAGCCTAGAGAGCTACCCTTCTAGAAGTGATCCAGACCAACTCATTAAGATGATAATATTTTTAGAGAATGAGCGGAATGATCCACCATAAAATAGTTGCACCAGGCACTCGTAAGAATTAAGGCCTTCAAGAGTCTGAAATTACAACTGGAAATCTAGCTCTAGTTTCATTGTAGATACACTAATAATGTTGGCTTAGGCACTCAAATAAAAGCAGTTTTCGGAGGTGAAAAGATGTCAGATCTGAACATAAAAGTTCAGACTGAATTTTCGGTCTTTGATAGCATTACAGCACTGTTGATATGTGATGGAAATAATACATTTCATTGATAAATACTTGCCTGCTGTTCTATAGATTAGTTCAATTCAACAGTATTAGAAATTTGCCATTCTGAAGGGTAGCAACAGTTTAAAACTTCTCCTTGGTACTTTTAAAAGTTGCCTCTAAAAGCTCAGGATATCCTCTTTGAATCTCAGCTTTACACAGTATTTCCATAACATTCTCATATTTGTTTTTTCTCTGCCAGACAGAGCCCTTGAGTAAAGTTTTACTAAAGAACCACTTTCTTCCCTTGAAGTATTTCTGTATTCATGGCCATTTTGTCTGATTTATTCTAAATTGTTTCAATAACGTTTTTTCCTCCTCTGTGTTGCAAATCATAACTTATGTCTGCCCAGTATGGACAGCACTGTGCATCAAATGCAGAACTGTCTGTCTGTCCTCTGCTGCCTGCCTGCCTGCCCTCCTTCCCTTCTCTTTCTCACAAAAGCAGTGCTGCTGCACAGAAGTATCTGCTACACAGTCCCAAAACACTCTCCAGACAAGTAAAGTGCTACAGAGATGGTGAGAGGACATGAAGTGAGGTAGAAGTTCTCTCTCAATCTTACTTTACTGGGAAGTTTCAGTCACAAGTCACAAACTAAGTATTTTTAATCTCTCTGAGCAAAAGACAAAGACATTGTGGAGTGCAAATGTCTTTCACATTGTTCTTGGATATCGGCACTCTTGAAAACCCTTCACAAAGCTGTTCATTCATTCAGTTTAACCAAAAAGTTTCTCATCTACTTACTTATGTTATAGGACACCGATTCTATTGAACTCTGGGACATTTTAAACATTTACTCTCTACAATATTATCTAAAGTAAAACACCTGGGCAGAATTTAGAAAACCATAAAAGAAAAATTTAATTGAACCATGCCTTGTCAGTAACTTCTTGAAAGGGAGCAACCTTTCCTGAAGGTTTTTAATGGAGATTTTGCTGAACCACTTAAGAAAATCATCTCAGAATGAACACTCGCTATTTCTGTGGCAACTCATCATTTACTTGATTACCTAGGAAAGAATTTTAAACATCTCACAGACGGAAACTGGTAATGTGTTCCAAAACAAGGAACTGATGGCTGGCAATGAGGTGTGTTCTTTGAAACTTATTTTAATATCTATCAAAATAAAATTTTCCAGAATATTGAAAGTAGCAATCTAACTCACAAATGTATCATTTTCAAAGAATTCAGAACAATTTCTCAGCAGATTTAAAAAGTCACAATTCTCCCACCTTACATAAAAATATCTGACCTGTTAATAAACTTCATTCATTCATTAAAAAAGAAAAAAATCACATATTTGGCTTATAGCTCAATTATTCACTTTGTTTATAGTCACTTAAATTTCCAAGTTAGTAAAAGATATATTTGATGTTGAGTGACAGATCTGTAGGCACATTTACATCCCCCCACCACTGTGCTATCCAGAAAATCAAATAATAAGCACGGTTTGGAGAGCTTTCAAGTCAGACATAAGGACAAATTCTTAGATTTGTTGTCAAATTTTTGCTTTAATGTTATTTTCTCAAGGTCTAAACAGAAGCTGTACACACCCCTTCCCTCCACAAGGGAAATTCAGACACTAAAAAGTGAAGGGAAATAATCAACAAAATGAGAGCCCTAAGGAGAAGGTAGCCCATTATCTTGAAATGTCCATAATCCTCAAAACTTGGCAATACTGTGCAAGGGCAAAGAACTGCCAAAACACAAGTTAGGAGATTGCACCTACCACTTGGTACTAATTAAACTTCTGATTAAATGGCAAGTATTTAAAAAAAAAAAAATCCAAAACACTAGAAATCACTCCAAGTAGAAAGAACTAATCACAGAAATCCTTAAATTTAGTAACTGAGCTGTAAGAGCATTTCATGCACTGAGAATGGGTTGATTCTGGTTTGGTTTCTTAAATAAAGGGGAATGGTCCCTTTACCGGGGACCTTTATGTATTATATAAATCAAATGAGGAATCTCTGCATTCCCGAGGATGGACAGTGAACAAGAAGGAATACAGATGAGTATCCAGCTCTGAACGGGAGGATCAAAAATCAGAGACATTTTTATTTGCCCAGATAAACACGTCTGTAGTATCTATTACCTGCCATTAAACCTGCTCACAGGACAAGAGCATGAGATGCCCTGATGTTCCTGGTTATTAGGACGAGACTAAAAGCAGTCTTCATCTCCTGTTGCTCACTTGGAAGCCACAATTAACCTGGCCAATAGCACTCGAAAATGGATACCCATTCTTTCATAAACATGAAGCATAGTCTGGATAATTGCACTGCTTAAAAATTGCAGATCCAACCATAACTATTCAATTTGCTCAGCAACAAAGAGATCTGAAACTGAAAATAAACATTTGACTCTTGCTTTGTTGTCTTTTGTACATTCTGCCTAGGAACATAATGATGGATTGTGTGCCTTCAACTTAATGTGTTTTCCCATAGTGACTCTCTGATTTTAATCCTTCACTTTTACCTGTTTTTCCACTGGGATCTAGAAGGATCTCAAGATATTTGTCAAATGGGCTTTAAAATGAGATTTCTAATGAACAAATAGGAAAAATAAAGGTTAAGAGAAAGAAAAAAAGAAAGATTTCAGACTGCTTTCCAGTGTTGGTGAGGTAAAACAAACTACCTAAAAACTTCAGAACATCCTGTTCCATAAAGATCTCATCCAGATGCCAGAGAGATCACCCACCCTGCTTACCTTATGAGAGATAACAAAAGCTCTTATGGTTTTGAACTTAGTAATTTTTTTTTTTAGCACTAGGTATCTGATGACAGCTAACTAAATTAAGTGTGATATTGTTGTCTTGAATATAAACTCTGAGAGTTGAGAGAAATATTAAGTGAAAAAAAGTTCAAGAAAGAGCTTTAATTATGCTATTTTTAACTCTCAACATTTTCTAATTGCAATCTGCTTTATATTGTTGATTTGACAGCAATTTATATTAATGTAACATTTCAACAACATACTGCTTTTGATAAAAAGCTTATAGTTACGAGCATAAAAGTGATTAAAATGAAGTTTTTGATGGTGGTCTGAAGAAAGCTTTGTTGGGCTGCACCCAGTCACTGAGAGTGGGCATGGTGGGGCTTTTATCTCTTACACTGCAAGACAAATAACCTGTCATGTTTAAAAATATCCCTAGATTAAAAGTATTGCATATTTTCCCCTGCTAAAGAAAGCTAATTCTCATCCATACCAATAAAAAATTCTCTCCATAAATTATGGCAGCCTCAAGCTAACTTCATGTGCCATAAATACCAAATGAGAATACTAACCATCAGCTACTGGATGTCTTCATATCTTAATCTATGGTAACTTGCCTTCTGGTTGTGTGGTCCAACAAGTGATTTAAAATCAATGTTGTAAGGCTGCAATAGTGGTTTTGTACATGGCAGGCCTTCAGCTCTTTATGGCAAGCTGAATTTAGAAGCAATTGCTACTCTCTTTTCAAGCAAATCTGAGTAATTTTGAATGCCAGGGTCTATGGGCATTATTCTGACTGTATTTAGGAAGCTGAATTAAATATTTTTATTTTTAAGGATTCAGTGTTTAATTAGCACATACCTTTTACCAAACCCCACTGCAGGGCCACGTTGTGTTTGCCTGTCCTCTAGAAACAGAGACATGAAATGCCACTCTGCTAGAGAAGTTAAACTAAAGGTACAGCAGAAGATTAAGCAAACTTGCATTTTGGGGACCATGTCAGTAAAGTACTTTATCAATACAACACTATTAATGGAAAACCAGCCTGACTTTATTGTCTTTATCAACTCCTAATGCCTTCAGATACAGTTTAGTAATGATGAGACCTCTTACCCTTCTTTGTTGATGGCAGAACTGTCAGTATAATCAATTCTCTTTTCTTTACAAAAAGGACAACTGCCTTATGAGGAAAAAGGCACAGGTTTTTCTCTCTTAGAAAAAAATATTCCCCCCTCCACAGTGAAAGTGTTGGAAGTCACAGCATAACATTACACTGGAAAAGTTAATTTCCTGGTCTGGATACTAATAAATGAAAGTATACAACTAAATCATATCATAAACTAAAAAATATCTGTTCATAGCAGTAACGGAAAAAAACATGCTGGCAACAATTCCAATCCTACTCATTGCCTTAGTCTTCACTATACCTTGCTTTCTCTGCTTTTTTCCTTCTCTACTTTTATTCCTTTGCCTGTGTTCCAAAAACACAGCACAAATAAAGGTACTGCACTGTGCTCCATGTAATTTCTGCAAACATGGCAGCTGTTGTCATCTTCTGTGGAGCCAACTTTATCACCCTCTCACGGACTCCCCAAGTTTTTGAGGATTACCAGGAAAGATTTGACTGTCTAATCAATGCCTTGCAGCATTATTGTCTGACATTTCCCTGTCAGAATTCTGAAATTTTGGATGTTTACAACTATTTAATGGGGTTTTGCCCCTGCTTTGTTAGCTGATGCTCTAATATCAACTGCTTTCTCAGTTCAGATTATTTTATCTGTGCATTTGATACCTACACTTGAGCAGTTACAAAACAAAGTGCTACAATTACATACATAGAATACTGTGCCATGGTTATTTCTTACTGATGAAACACTGAACTTCAAACGCCAGAAGCATGAAAGAGACAATGCAAGACACCTCAAATCAGTTTTCAGTATTCCCTATGTGAATAGGAAGGTCTAAAAATAATTTCAAACCCCTATTTAGATAGTGACTACTTAGGGGCAGATCAAGGTATGTACAATTTTTTAAAAGTAGCTGTACTTTTCAGCCTATACCTTGGATTTATTCTTTCATATATCCTTTCAATTTTATGAGGCTCCTACTGTATCTGGCTGTGCCATTTACTTTAGCTACAACATTTAGCACAATCTCTCTTTTTATATTCTGTTATCAACTTAACAGAAATTATTCTCACTTTATTTTAATTTTTCAGTTTATTTCTTTGCAAGGGAAAGCAAATGTTGACCCTGTATGGTTATAATTTACAGAGGAGGAGAAAATGGAGGTAGTGAGGGTGAATCATCACAGCTGCTGTTCTTTCATTTAATAAGAGAAAAGCTTCGAAAGCGTAATTAGGCAACCCTTAGACAGAATGATCAGTGATCTTTCAGTATGTCTAATGATATGTTTACTAAGCCCATCAATAAGAATTTGGATGTAAAAAACTTGAAAAGAAGCAACACATTGAGGCATCTGTTGAAAACAACATTAGTAATCTCTTCTTGCTTTCCTTCATAAGATAGATGATCTACTGAGATAAACGCAGGGATTTTGTTGAAATTAGGGAGAAATTTAATCTTCTATCTGGGTTTCCCTGAATCTCTTTTATGTGTGCAGGAAAACGAGTCACTGTCTGCAGGGTAAGCAGACTGGTTGCTGCTGACAACAGCACACTACAGCTGCTGTTAGCAGAAACCAGGATCCATGAATCCTGTTATTCAGCTGTACTTGAATGGTTGATGACTGTCTATGTAAGATCTTGAAAAACTTTGCATATTTGATTTGATAAAGACATTCCACCTTTACTTCTGTCTGGAATCAAGTGTAACTGTAGCAAACTCAACCAAGGGAGCCCTAATTCCAGTTTAAAAGGTAGTTCTCAGGAATTTCTATGTGTGCTGGGAAGCAAAGTTATGGTTGTTCTTCTATTTCAGTGTCCAGAAAGTTATAATTCAGAACTGCAGGTATGAAATAAGAGAGTAAGAACAATCTGAGGTTTGAATTACCCAGGTTACCGGCAACTTGTATAAAATAGCTTCAGTCACTAAATCTTTTAGTTGAAAGATAATCTGAACTGTGTTACTGTTTGAAACATTATATTTAGATTACTCAGAACTATTCTGAAAGTATTTTGGATGTGTCTATATTTCAATTTTTCTGCTTTGCAAAGCAGAAAATGGTTACTGCTTTAGCAAGACCCTTTCAGCTAAACAAAGAACAAACTTGACTTCATTAAGATTAATGGGGTGAGAAAACAAAGAGCAATGAGCAGCAAGTAGTGTTAGCTATTCTTCACATTAGCACCACATTTGCTTATTTGTGGTCTTGTAGTTTAGGAGTGCCCTAAGGTAGACACACCGAAGGCTTTCCTCAACTCTAGGATTCCCCTCGGCCAGGCTCTTTGTCAGTGCAGGTTTCCTCAATCTCAGACTGTGCACACGCCTTCTGGGAGCCCAAATCTCACACGAAAGCCCCAGCTTTGAGGAAGGATGTTCTATTGTTACTTGAACGTGAAGGAAATGACAAATGGAAGAAATGGTTTTCCATGATTTTGGTCTTTACTATACCAAGCACACATTTTTAATAATATCAAGAGATGTTATTCAAAGTGAAGCATTTGCCATTTAGTTTCATAAATGCCTTCCACACCTGCAATGTGCTTCAGTCAAACAAAAGTTATAATAGGCTAAATGCTGTTTTAAACTTCTCTACTATGCTTTTCAGTGCTGAAAAGTTCATCAAGGTAGGGAACTGAGAATACATAATTCTGATCTAAGTGAGTCTTGTGAAAACACTGGGGAAGGTACTTCAGGAAGCAATTTAGTAGTCAGCATGTAGCAGAGATGAGAATAATTATCAAACAGCTGTACACATTCCACAGATTTATGCTGTGATCCAGTTAGCATGCTGGTGGCATAGAATGTCACATCAGATAAGTCATCCATTACAACACAAATCTGACATACTTTAAATCCAAGAATCACTATTCAACATGTAACGTCAGTATCAACTTTTCACCTTTTTAGGATGGCTGCAGAAATGAACTTGCTCAGTAGGGTGTGGCTGTGTGATGCATTTGCTACCAAGGAAACCTGTTACATTTAAGAACTATCCAAGAAAGCATCTGAAAGGGGGCAAGAAATCGATACCTCCCATTGAAAAAAAAAAGAAAATAGAAGCAGGAAATCTAACTTCTGAACGATTAGTTTAGAATAGACCACACAGGGATGAAGACAAACCAAAGGGAGGTTTTGCTAACAGAGTACAAATAAAACACACTGCTCAGCTTAACTTGGTTGCCCCAGCTTTCTGCCACATTGCTTGAAAGCTGGCAGTACAGTTGTTAAAAACTTCCCTGAGACAAGCATGATGGTTGGACAAGAGGGTTTCAAAGCATCAACAGCAGGGGCATTCATGGAACCTGAACATACAAGATCCTCTGTGCGAGCCTTTCAGTGCCACGTAGTTCAGGGTGAGATGGGTTAGTGCTCAAACTTCTAAATATACTTGTTAACCGTAACTCTTCTTTTTTTTAACCAACACTTGAAAGGTTCTTGTATTGTGATCATAAGCAAAAGTGTAAACTAACTGTTAATTTAAAACTACACTGAATAATGGCTTTTTCTTTTGATGAGCAAGTAAATAGAGAATATTTGGAAATACTGTACCAGTTTATTTGCAAGTTAACTAATAACACACTCTGCTTCACAAAATGCTTCATAACTACCTGAAAAGCCCTATATAAACATTAGTGTTAGAGGCGCCTTTCTAAAAGCCAGCAGCAACTGGATTACAGTATTTTTTGCTACATTTTCTGCAGTGCTTTGCTTTTGATGAGGCAGAATCCTAATTCTGTTTAGCTGGCCACATGTGTCTTCTTTCTTCTGAATCTTGGGGGGAGGGAGGTAGAACAGCCCTCAGGACCTTCTCAGAGATGGTAAGAACTATTAATATCACTATTTTTTTTTCCCTCCAAAAAAACCCACAAAACCCACCAAACAAAAAAGGACAGAGTCAAACATTTTGTAAATGCTCTCCGTATTACTATACCATGTATTAAACCAGAGAAAGCCAGACAGTTGTGGGAGCAATAAGGCAACTGTTTAAAATCAGGGACTCACATGGTACTTATGGGACTCCTATCAGTTCCCATGGTATTAGAGATTCTCCAGTCTGAACAGAAACATAGTACTTCTCAAATGCATTGACTTGTCTTTTTTTTTTTGTTTAAACTAACGATTAAGGTTCGGGTATGTAATTAATTTCCAAGATAGCATGTATTCAATTTGTCTTATACAGGCTGCAGATTAACAGATTCTGTGCTTTACTGTAATAAGAGAAGTTTTTTTCTTCCCCTAAAAATCAAACACAAAAGGAGAGAGGAACATTTTGGGAAGTCTCCACACAAGGCGCAGCGCCGCCCTAACAGCACCGCTGTGCGGGGCAGCCCGGCTGGGCGGAGCTCCCCGCTCGGGGGGCGGCAGCGCCGGACTCTCTCCGGGGGGGTCTCCCCCCGAGGCAAAGGCGCTGCGGCCGCCGGGACCAGGCGGGACCAGCCCGGGCGCGGCGCCCGGCACCGCCCCAGCGATCCGGCGCTGCCGGCGCTCCGCGGGCGGCAGGACTACACCTCCCGGCTGTCCCCGGGAG
>VXBX01001600.1:886664-896671 GCA_013400415.1 Scytalopus superciliaris
CGCGCCCCGGTGTGGATGCAGCAGCTCCAGGCGCACCTGGCTTCGCGGGGGAAGGCGGCAGGTAAAGCCTTTCCCTCCCCGCCCATCCGCATTGCATCCCCGGCCGCCCCCTGCTCCGAGCTGCCGAGCCCGGGGGCTCTCGCCGAGCCGAGAGCCGGCGGCTGCGGAGACTCGAGTTGTGCGGCGGGGAGCGAGCCCTGCGAGGCGACCACGGGGAACAAAGCGGTGCGCTGCATATGCTTTTTAAGTACTTTTGGTATTTTAATTTCCGGGGAGTGGGGAAAGGAAAAGCAGGATGGCTGGTTAACTGTAAATGCCTCTGCTTAGTTAGATGCAGGAAAAAATCCCACTAAATATATTAATTTGGTCATGGAATAATGTTCCTATTCTCATGGTTCAGCAGTGGAAAAGCTGTGATTGTCATACAGGTAAGGTAGTGCTATAGTCAAGACTGCAAAATGGTTTCCTTGAGTACACTCCTTAACTGTAATGCTTATATTGATTTTGCACGGCAATAATTTATTACTTATTTCTGTATGGATCACAAGCCCCACCGAAGAGCCAGGACAAGCAGCAGAAGGTTAGAGACAGACTAGCAGACAGTGTTTCTGTGAAGAGGTGTCAGAAAAAGGGAGGAGAAAATTCCACCGTATTTAGGGCCAAATGACAAGTTGCATCCTACATGAAGTCATTTACAGCCAAGCATTGTGCTGCTATGACTGATGCTTCAGGCTTCCTCTTAGTGCTGGGTGATGAATAGGGAATTGAGCAAGCCTATTAAATGTGCATAATCAAGCAGCAAGTGTTCTTAACTGCTTGTCTGTGAAGTAGCTACTGTTGTAGCTGTACTGTTGTCACAGGATCAGCGAATATTCCTTAGCTATCAATAGACTGTTGTATGTTTCACCCTAGACTGAGAAGCACGGAGCTGTAAGCCTTTTTGTGATGCTGGTGATACAGGTTAACTTAAAATTCTCGGTGTGGCATGGGAAGGGGGAGGCTGGCAAAAGAGAAGCTCAGCACTTCTCGGGTGTAGATATTGAGAAAAGTTTAACCTAGGAGACTTCATGCAGGCAGACCAGGAACTTGCACAGTTTCCGTGCTGATTTTGAAAAGAAACTGAAGAACCAAACTAAGATTAAAAATTTGCTTCACTTAGAAAACCAAATGTGACTGCATAATGAGTATACTCCTAGCACTTTGCCTTAACTTACTCCTGCCCTGTATCTAGAATTTCTTTGTGTCTAAGGCATCTCCTGCATCCCATGTTACTATAGCATGTATTAAACCAGAAAATGAGCCAGGAAGACAATTGCTGGGAGCAGTAAGGCAAGTGTTTAAAAGCATCAGCTCCCATATTATTAGAGATTCTCCTGTCTGGATAGAAACATAGTACTTTTCATATTTCTCCTCATATTCATTGACTTGGCTTTCTTTTGTGTTTGGTTTTTTGTTTGTTTGGGGGTTTTTTACTAATGATTAAGGTTCAGTATGTAATTCATTTTCAGGATAGCATGCATTCAATTTGTCTTATATAGGCTGCAGATTAACAGATTTAGTGCTTTACTGTAATAAAAAGAAGTTGAGCAGATTGGGTACTGTCTGACAGTCATTGCACATTGAAAAGCTCTCCTTCCAATAGGCACCTCGCACATGCAGGGGCATAACATCTGGCCCTTAACAGTAGCCTTTTAGGAATCAATTGAGTTAACAATTATAATAGTGCATTACTGTAAAATTAAAAATCAATTTGTGCACATGACTGTCTGCAAGGCAAGCTTCTCCCCTCACCAGCAGAATTAAAAGATTTCCTGACACAGCTCCTCCCTACCTCTGCCTTTTAGTCTAAGCACCACCAAAGCCTCAGAGCACATGACCAGCTATGTGTGATTTAAGCGATGCTATTGAATTTTTTCCACAGGGAACAATTACTATAGAGTGACAAGTCAACCATTTTGATCTTAACAAATCTAGCTCTGTTTAGTGATGGTAACCACTCTGAATATCTCCTTGTAGCAGTTTGCTTCTAATTTAAAAGGACACCGTTAAACCTTAAAATAG
Source organism: Scytalopus superciliaris (assembly GCA_013400415.1). NCBI lineage: Eukaryota > Metazoa > Chordata > Aves > Passeriformes > Rhinocryptidae > Scytalopus > Scytalopus superciliaris. The sequence goes on from VXBX01001600.1 coordinate 888,726, forward strand.
GTTCCCATTTTTGGGTAGGAATAAGAGGCTTAATAACAGAAGAATACTGCAGACATTTCAGCAGTATATTTTCAGTTGCTGCTGCCTATAACAGCCCTCAAGAAGCCACTAAAATACCAGAGAAGCTAAGCAGCATGCTCTGACCACACCCCTACATTGCCATAATTCATAAACTGAGGCTCTGTGCTTGCTGCCACATTCGTATTTCCACCTGGTCAGTCAGGACAAAGACAAAGCTGCTTTGTACTAATGAAGCTGGGGCAGCATGCTTTTAATAGAGCCAACGATCTGCTCTTCCCAAAATATATTAAAAAGGACACTTGTGTTCCCCAACATTGTTTATGCTAAAGGCTATTGCAAATAGAACATTTATGCTAATTACTTGCATGTCAGCTTGGACAATAGACGATCAATATTTTCCTGATGTAGGATCCGCTGCAACTTTCCCAGTTATCATGCATTCAACACAGTACATTAAATCTCAAGTTGCAATTTCAGTTTGGAAATGTTTATTTTAACTTCTAGAGTAGACTGCTGAAGTCATGGAAATGTTTCCATTACACTTAAGTAAAAGTCTATTTTTCAAAAAGGCTTGCATGAAAAAACTGACCTGGATATATTTTTAACATTAGAGCCACTGTTATGATCACACTATACAATAACAAAAGGATTAAAAAAAAATCCTTATAAGCACAATCTGTACAAAAATGCTATAATTAAAAATCAACATGTACTACTGAAAAGCAGAGACTTTCTTACTGCTTATCTATATGAGGGAGAATGACAAGACACATACCTTTATAAGGAGAACCAAAGTACCCTGTATTGCCAAAACATCTGTTTAATATGACCTTTTGTTCCCTGGACTATGGCTGAGATGGCGTATGTATTTTCTACAATTCTAAATAGAGAAAAAAATAATTTTATATATTGTATAGTGCCAATTTTCTGCTTGAATTCTAGCAATGCTTGGCATTAAACATAACTAGATTTTACTTATCCCCATCAAGGCCTGTAAACTGTTATATGATACTCCCAAGTCTACTCTTCAAAGAAGATATTTAAATACACAATACAATAAGCAGTTACTGAACTCCTTCCTCTTACAAGAGAGGGCTTGCTAACTCAAAAGCAGTAATCCCAGTGACTTCCTTCAAGAAACAAGTAATATTTTCAGTAATTTTTGAAGGTATAGCTTCTAACTCATGAATATTTAACTACAGTGTTTAAGCATTTATAGTGAGTTCTCCACAACACTCAGGAGTAAATAGAAGAAATTGTAACTTCACTCCAGGCATTACTGCTGTAATCATGTACTTTTATGTCTCACAGGTCAAAGTCACTCTAAAATCTGAGAAAATGTTAGATACGGTTGAATTGTGACATTGTTGTAAAAAGACACAGTCCATAATTTGAGCTGACAACACAATGCTGACAAAGATTTGTGCCGAAATATTCACTTCCATTTTATTTTGCCTTGACCAACTAGTTCCTGAGAAATGTGTAGTTTGGGGACAGAATCTATCTAGAATTGCAATGAACACAAGTTTCCTACTTTACTAAGTACTCCTCAGTTTTGTTCCTAGTGCTTGGGATGGAGGCAAGAAGATGAAAATTATGGGACACAGGGCAAGTCCTGCATGTAAAGTTGTATTTATTCACTGGGAAGTCACCAGATTTTGGTGATTCCTGACTTAATCATGCACATCTTGCCTTTTGATAGCTACACTGTGAGTGAGGGTCTCTCAGCTTTTACTCTAAAAGCAGGCAGAATGCTGCCATACCTTAGTGAAGTGACCAGCAAACAGCTTCATGATTATAGAAAATCTCAGCGAAGTGAGGGAGAGTGAGTAATCTCTCAGGCTTGAATCCTCTGCTACAACTTTGAGGTTTAACAAGTATATTTAAAGAAGAGAAAGCAAGCACTGTGCTTGTGAGCTGACCCTCCGTGTCTCATGGGAAAAATACCACAAGATAAACGAGAAGTTCAGTGCAAACTGCAGAGAGCATGTCCTGGGCTCTGTTCTGGGTAGCTGATTGCTGTCTCAAAGAATACACCTAGAGAAAAAGTTTAACATCAGTACCACACCTGCCACTTCTCACCCTCACTCCCTTGTCTTCTAAAAGGCATGAACTGCAACAGGATTCTATTACTGTTACATAATTTCAAAGTTTAACCACATACAGCTCCTTAAACCTGAAAGCTGAGATAATAAATGCAAGACAAGTATTTTCTCTGAGGTAGTTAAGATTTCTGTCAACTACTGTTACTCAAGTACAATCTATTTCAGTATTAACAATAGCAGAAATAACCTCTAAAGTGACAAGCTATATCTGTCACTCAAAAGTACACAAGCTTTTCATATATTTTAAAATTGCCTCATGTAAAAGAGAGAGAATCACTGGATTCCATCTGTTCCTCTTAACTATTTCTAAATGAGTTAACATTGATTAACAGTTTTACTTCAACACAGGTTTTGATGGTTTATCAGTTGTTTCCCACCTATACGGTGCTTCAAGTAGAGTAGAAGCCATTCACTTTGAAGCAGGATCTTTTTTTTTTTCTTTGCTTTAATCTCCTCTCTACCAAAAGAAGGGTTAAGTAGTCACTTTATTCCCTTCACTTACTCAAGACATATTGATACAGCCATGTTGGAAAAAGGGGTAAAAATCCATAGACTTCCTTAGGGTACCAGCAAAGAGGCTAGCAGAAAAATTTATGATCACTTGCTTCAGGAAGTTGTGCAACTTTGTTTTCTTTCTTTACTAAGCAGTTATTGGATGGGGAAAAATCTGAGTTTAACCCTTTCTGGAAAGAGATAATATTATTTAAGAAAAATAAGCAGCCATCTGTTGAGGGGCTGTAGCTTCCTGTACAGGCTACTCCACCCTTCCCATATTGCTAAGCAGAACTGTCTGTCATTGATATTGAAAACAATGAGAAATTACGTCTTGGTGAGAAATGACAAGTGAAAATGTATCAGAACAGTGAGTGTGTCCCAAAATGTTCCAAATATCACAGACTGGTAGAAAAACTCCTCAGTTCCTGACTTCTTCATCACAGTTACTTCTGTGAAATGAGTACTATCATACAGGTGAGAGATAAGAGTTTAATAGCTTTTTCTGTGGAAGTCCCTCATCCAGCTCCAAGCCAAACTCCATTGAGGACTTTGCCAGCAGAAGGAAAAGACAAGCAGAGTCTAGAAAACACAACATAGACAGGAGTCTCTTGTCCAACCTAAAGAACTGCCAGGGACAAATGAAAAAAGATAAAAATCTTCTTAATTTTATTATTTTTTAGTGGAGTGTGATATGTTAGTAGATCTATTCAGAGGACAGAGAGAAGTTTGTGTTCTCTTGTCCCCATGAGTGAGAGGAAAGAAGGATAAAATCCATACTGGAATCCCTTAGTACCTCTTGGAGAGAGAAAGAGCGAGTAAGAGATCCTGAGAATGAGCATGCATAATTAATTCCTGAGCACACTTAGCTGACACACACTGGAGATGAGGATCCTTGTAATCACAGAGGATGCACATACCATCCCTTGTTCATGATAGAGTTCTGTAGAGCTTTAAGTTGCTGTTACCCTTGGAACATGGAAAGAGAGTGCAAAAGTAAAGATGACTCTATAGTCTAAAAACAGCCCTTCATTGTTTCTAGTCCTTGGGAAACTTTTCTTACTCCCACACCAAAGGTGGGAAAATTACTGAAAAAAGCTTGTCCTGATAAGGTGCAATTATGTAAATTACTCTAGTTACTGCCAGGGTATCAGCTATATGATAAGCATTCCTTTAAAAGAACAATGTACAATGGAAACGAAGCACAAGATCTTGGCTACCACAGATTGACAAATCTAACTCCAATTGCATATTGCTGTAAACAGATGGGCATGTCTTGGGTATAAAAGGATTTTTATTCACTGAAGAAGGCCATGAACTTGTCACTTCAGCTTCCTTGTTTAACATTAATTTTCAAATAACATGAGTGACAGATATTTGCAACTTTTTAAAAACCAACTTGCTGACCACTTCTCAGAACCTCCAGCTTTAGCCCAATATTCTCCTCTTTATATCTTCCAAAGCAAAAAAAATGTATCCAAGATACATAAGGGAAAAGGTACAGGCACAGCTACATCTTGAACAGATACCTTTTCTTCAAGTTTAGCTTATACATTAACCTTGCAGATCCTGCACACTAAACTTTATTCAGAAAGCAAAAGCTAAGCCCAACCCCAAAAGAAAGAAAGACACCAAAAAACCCACCATGTAGACTTCACTCAGGTCTATCCTTCTCCTCATGTCTTAATGTTTTTGACTATTATTTTTCACACTATTTTGTCTGACACAAACAAGTTTCAAGGGTCACATCAAAGAGTAGAAAAATTTGTTTGTTTTGTTATTGCAAGTAACTGCTTCCCTTACAACCATTCACTCTGGTGATCTGCCAGTAGCTACCTGCAGTTCTTCCAAAGGGCTCCACAACACAGCCACAAAGAAAGCTTTCCTCTATGCAATCTCAGTTTCCCATAAAAGCTAGGGAAATCCCGACAGATGGAAGAACCATTAAACAGCTTCAGCCCTGGAATGGCTGCATATTAACTCTATGTCAAGCAGAGATTACAACTCTAATTTCATAATCTGCCCCTGAAGAGCTACTTCTGACAATACCACAAGGCCCAGCTCCAGATCTCTCCATTCCCAACTTTCCTATACACAGTCTTCATATTGTGCCATAACACAAGCTGTACCATATCAGCCATTTTTACAGAATAAAAAAGTCAACTAATCTAACTTTTATTGACCACATTATAAGTAAATGGAACACTATGCCTTGTTTTAAAAAGTATGGAAAGGATTAATAAGCTTTACACAGTGATATTGCTATTACTTAGGATGTTGCAATGAAGATGTCTTGCCAGCTGGAAGTGTGACTTACTCAGATAGTTTTGATAAAGTGAAAATCCATTTAATTAGAACACAATGTAAAAACTATGATGAAGATAAAGCCCCCGTATTTTCCATGATGGAAAGATTTTATTAGCCTAATGTAAACATTAAGTTTTTATTCACTTCACACTTCCTTAACTACATTGGTTCAAATTTTGACTGGTTTGTTAGTAGGAATTCTCTTTGGTAACTGAGATTACTTAAAACAAAATTTTGAAATCTTGAGAGGCTTAACCTGTTTGGGATTCTTTTTTTTGTTGTTGTTGTTTGTTTTGCAGGGGGAATTAATTGAGATTCCTTTTAGTTAATAGCGTGCTAAGTAGAAGCTAGTTCCTTCAGCCTAGCATGTAAGTAGATTTTGTCTGCTCTTAAAATACCCTTCCAATCACATTCTCGTGAATAGTTTTATTCCTCTGAGGCAAGTTTACATGTTCTTTCCAGCACAGTAAATTAACATAGACAGTGTGTTCACTTAACAATGATGACATTCCTTAATATTAATGAGATAATGCTAAGCTTGAACCCAGACTACAGAGTATATATCCTAGTAACAGGCAAGGAAGATAAGTTGTAGCTCACCAGTTTCTGTCTCCAGCTTTCCTGGACTTGACTACTTGCTCTGTTTAGCATGAGATACCTGCAGCTTCACTTAATGAGAAAAAGTATATTAGTTACCTGTTCACAGCTGCAGACTTCTGGACATTTTCAAATTTGTTTGCCTTTCATGGTTATACTTAATCATAAGGCTTGTCATGACCACACCTGAGTACCTTACTGAATAGGGTTTTGGAGACAACTTTTGCTGCCTCAAAGACTAGCATTATGTCACTTTCCTACTGGAAGTCAAGTGATTAGGAAGTTCATTTGTCTGAGAGAAAGAAAATAAATTAATTAACACTCTCACTATTTTCTATGCTGCTGTCTTATTCGACCATTTTCACTTGCTGTGCACAAAAACTGCACAAAAAATACCAAAAAGACACTGTGTAGGTTTTAGTAAGACTTTTCTGTACCACCAGAATTATTTTACTGCCATAAATTCTGTTACCCATGTAGTAATACATTGTATTACAATGTAGTAATACAGTTTTAACTTTCTAGCCCAGAATAGGTTAATCTATTATGAACAAACTCCTACCGGCCTAAGTGTATCACAATGGGAGAAGATTTGTTTGAGTGGCAATGGTTTAGCTTGGAATAAACCTTTCTCAGATGGACAGTCCCTCACTAGAGGCGTAACATGACAGGTCTAAGTCTATGCTGGAGGTCATAAGTACAGTGGGGAAATAAAATCCAGTTACTAATTATTAGTTGCTGCTGTAAGCATACTCAGTTTATTATTAAGAAACAATATGGAAGATGTCTAGAAGATAACAAACAGTAACATCTAACGTGCAAATCAGCGTCCCAGGAGTTTTAATCTTCTGGGGCCTTCTTCATGAGGACATCTGCCAGCTGCAGATGCTCGGCTGACTAATTGGCATAGGCAATAAACAATATTTGAATTTGTCCAGGAAAGGAGCAGAGGGTCTCAGAAAGGATTATCAATATACATTTAAAAGAATCTGGTCTGTATCTATTGAAATTGTTGTCTGTGTGATTAATTTCTACAACTGAAAATTGCACTAAACCCAGGTAGTGGTTTATAAAACTCTCGACACTATCTAACTCAATCTTAGCTATTGGAAGATTATAAAGCAGGTATAGAGTACAAAAATAAAACAATCTGCTACTATAATAAGAAATACTATACTCTCAGGGCTTCATAAAGCAATTTTGCATCCAGGCCTGACTGGCTTACAAGCAAATAGAACTTTTCATCAAAAAGATTGCTAGATTGTTTAGCAATATGCCAGCCCCTGAGCTACAGGACAATCTATCCCATCTGTAACACTGATACCACCACAAAGAAGTTAGATAATAACTTATTGACAAAAGGTACCAATCTGACGCTTCTCAGGAGCTATTACCTGACTTCTGTAATACCTGAAAGTACTTAGATGCTTCTTTCAGTGATTGTAGAGTTACTGGGAAAAAAACAGAACTGGGTTAAACTTTCCTTGCATTCAGACATGCACTTTCCAGATAGAATTTGCAGGCAACCTAGGTTGTCAAATTGAAGAAAATTACTTAAAAAATTTTGGAGTGATAGACAAACAAGTTGTAAAGGAACCTGGAAACAGGAGGAGGCTGAAGAAAGCAACTGTTAAGTGCCAAGGACTGAATAGAGAGGATTGACATATAAGGTGTTTTTGTGCAGCAACAATTGTTTTAAAAGCTCCTGAATAAAAAATTAACAGCTGATGGCATACTCACTAGGACTTACATCTAGTCTGAGAAAGAGAGCTGTTAAGATAGCGAGCGAGCCAGCAAGACAGATGGCTGGTGAAGGAACTGACACTGCAAGAGCTGGAACATTCAGTAGAGAGGAAAAACAACAGCTATACCCATGAAGGAACTGCTGCCAAGCACGTAAGTGAAGGGAGCGGAATCACGCAATTTCAACAGTTTCTATAAAAATGTGGATGATGTGCTGAACTGCAGGCAATGTATAAGGCCCCAAGCCTGACAGTTCAGTACCAGCAACAGACAACAGAATGATTGAAAGGTCATACATTACCTGAAAAAACAGCAGCAAATAGTAAAGGGATGTCAACTTATACAAGTCAGAAAAGAGATTTTACATGTGAGTAGAGAAAATGCTCAATAGACATAAGCACTGAAAAGATAAATCTATCACCTTGAATTCTTTTGCAAAAAGGTAGCTCTTAGTATACAATATGAAAAACATGGTCAGAAGCCAAGAACTGTGATATCACCACAAAGCTTGCATTTCTCACAGCTACAAATTTACTATCAGTAAGATTCCAGATGTTCATAACAGTCAACTCCAACACCTGCATCATGAGACCCACCAAATATTTGCAGTCAAGTTTCCACATACTTTCAAATATTTTAGTACAATCCACTTCTCTTTACACTGACCAAAAAAAAAAAAAA
>VXBX01001600.1:898555-945920 GCA_013400415.1 Scytalopus superciliaris
CCCGCCCTCGCCGCCCGGCAGCCAATCAGAGTCCGTGGGGTCCCGCCCTCGCCGCCCGGCAGCCAATCAGAGGGCGCGCGGCGGGAAAGCGGGACACGTGCAGCCGCACGTGCAGCAGGGCGGGCGCGCGCGGCGTTAGCGGCTCCCTGAGAGCGGGCGAGACCCGGCCCGGCCCAGCCATCCCATCCCGGCCATGAAAGAGGGAAGAAAGCGGAGGAAAGAGGCCGGAGGAATAGCGACAGCTGAGAGAGGCCGGTGAGCGGGAGGCGCGGCCGGGGTCGGGTGCCGTGTGTCTCTGCCTGCAAAGCTCTCGTGGGTCGCCCCTCTCCTCAGAGCGGGGTTTCTCCTCGCAAAGCCCTCAGGTGTTGCCAGTGGGGAATTAACCCAGCCGGGCAAGCGCGGAGCAAAAAAAAAAAGGTGTTCGAATGGCAGAAGCTTTACTAAGTAGTTAAATGTTTTATTAAATAATTTGCTGCTTGATAAGTATTGTTTTAATAGGCTTTATATTTGTTTCCCCCCCTTTGGTTTGTCAGCGTGCAGAGCCCGGCGCAGACCGCCCCGAGCAGCCCGAGGGACAGGGGGTGTTGCAGGGAGGTGCGAGGTGAGGCTCAGGGTGGATGTGCCCATTTTCGGGGCCCCTCGCCAGGGACCAGCCCAGCGCACAAACCACGGAGTTAGGCAAAAGCCACCAGCAAGGGATCAGTAAGTGTTGCAGGACAGTTTCTTTCCGCTGAGTTTCCTAGGGAAGGATGAAAGCGCAGGAAGCGCGTGGATCAGCCATCCTCCCCCTAATGTGAGAGAACCTGTAAGTTGGATAAGCAGCCTTGATCCTTGAGGGCAGTCCGGGGTGAGCCTCTACCGGGTTTTATTGAGACTTTAGGGATCAAATTGATTAGCTATTCTGTGTTGTGCTTGCTCAAGGGACAGGAAGGAAACATTAAATTACACCCACTTGAAGTCACTTGCTAATGAATAATGTAATTATACGCTAGGGTATTAGAAGGTTTTTACATTAAGTCCCTGATGTTTTTGTTTTCTCATAAGAATCATCTGTGTTTAGATAAGCTAGAATTAACGTTGCCTCTTTGAGAAGTCTGTATTTGTAACTGTGGTAAAGATAGTTTGTGTTAAGAAAATAGCATGCTTAAATTATCAGGGCAGGTGGTAGAAGGGAAAAGCCAAACTCTTCTATGTTAGATGTCATGCACATGTTTTAAAGGCAAGAGTTCCTTAACAGATGCTTGGAGACTTCTCCATACAGCTCTGATCACAGCAAGAAAAAAGTGATGATTCTACTTTTTCTATATGGCAGTTCAGTGAACTAATGGAAACTGACTTTCTAGTGTAATAACTGTATGAATTGGCCAAAACTGTCATTTCAGTTTTACATTTGAACATGGAAGTGTGAACAGCTACTGTACTGATAAATTCAAATATCCTCAAAGAAACTCCAATAGCAGAACAAGTTTTATTCATATCTTTAGGACAAAGAATTGTGCTGAGGGCAGAATTTTGGCTCTGTTATTTCATATTTTATATTAAAATTCAAAACTGTGAAAGCTTCAAAATGTATAATTCAATCTCATTTTGCAGAACAGTTTCTTTTAGAAACTGATTCCTGGAGTGAGTGTTAAAGCTAAGTCATACCATCCTAGCCCACTGAAATAGCAAATGGTTATGTTCTCTTTCACAACTGTATAAATTTACAGTTGGATGAATATTCTGTTTTTGTCTTTTTTCCTGTGGTGTTTAAACTCAAATAATTTACATACACTTGAACTTGATTTGCTTACAGGAAAAGAAAGGTGTGAGGGATTGCTACATTTTCTTTCAGGTCAGCTCATTGTTCTGACTCTCATCTACTGTCTCTAGCAACACCTCAGGCTGACATTAGTGAGGAAATGGCAAAAGGAAGAAGTGCTGGGTTCTGGCTCAGAAAGGCTAATATATAAGTAAAAAAGGGGCTACACCCAAAACTGGATGGTGCCAGTAAATTTAGTAGTAGTAAGCTTTGTCATTTGAAGTAGATTTATTCAATAAATTTACTCTCTCTGTTCTAGATTACCTCTTGCCCTGCTCTTTCCTGGTAGAAAAACAGTCTCAGGAGTCCCTTTAGTGACTGCAGTGTTGATTTTGAGCATATGAAAACGGATTTTTTAAGAGCTTGGAGCCAGGTTCTCAAGTCCTTGGCATCTATAATTGGGGCAGATTTTCAAAGGAGGTTAGTACTGACTGTTCTGAGCTCTTGTGAAGATTTGTCCATTTTGATTTTGTGCCTAACTGAACTGTTGAAAATCTGGTCTCTGCAGCTAGGCACGACATTTGTAGAATGCTGTGAGGGTAGCAGTAGCACTTAAAAAGAAAAAAAAAAGCTATACAACAACCCCCACTCAATTCAGTACCCCAAAACTGCCACCCAGCACAGAGGAAGAGTAAGACAGNACTCGTGGCCCCGCCCTCGCCGCCCGGCAGCCAATCAGAGGGCGCGCGGCGGGAAAGCGGGACACGTGCAGCCGCACGTGCAGCAGGGCGGGCGCGCGCGGCGTTAGCGGCTCCCTGAGAGCGGGCGAGACCCGGCCCGGCCCAGCCATCCCATCCCGGCCATGAAAGAGGGAAGAAAGCGGAGGAAAGAGGCCGGAGGAATAGCGACAGCTGAGAGAGGCCGGTGAGCGGGAGGCGCGGCCGGGGGCGGGTGCCGTGTGTCTCTGCCTGCAAAGCTCTCGTGGGTCGCCCCTCTCCTCAGAGCGGGGTTTCTCCTCGCAAAGCCCTCAGGTGTTGCCAGTGGGGAATTAACCCAGCCGGGCAAGCGCGGAGCAAAAAAAAAAAGGTGTTCGAATGGCAGAAGCTTTACTAAGTAGTTAAATGTTTTATTAAATAATTTGCTGCTTGATAAGTATTGTTTTAATAGGCTTTATATTTGTTTCCCCCCCTTTGGTTTGTCAGCGTGCAGAGCCCGGCGCAGACCGCCCCGAGCAGCCCGAGGGACAGGGGGTGTTGCAGGGAGGTGCGAGGTGAGGCTCAGGGTGGATGTGCCCATTTTCGGGGCCCCTCGCCAGGGACCAGCCCAGCGCACAGACCACGGAGTTAGGCAAAAGCCACCAGCAAGGGATCAGTAAGTGTTGCAGGACAGTTTCTTTCCGCTGAGTTTCCTAGGGAAGGATGAAAGCGCAGGAAGCGCGTGGATCAGCCATCCTCCCCCTAATGTGAGAGAACCTGTAAGTTGGATAAGCAGCCTTGATCCTTGAGGGCAGTCCGGGGTGAGCCTCTACCGGGTTTTATTGAGACTTTAGGGATCAAATTGATTAGCTATTCTGTGTTGTGCTTGCTCAAGGGACAGGAAGGAAACATTAAATTACACCCACTTGAAGTCACTTGCTAATGAATAATGTAATTATACGCTAGGGTATTAGAAGGTTTTTACATTAAGTCCCTGATGTTTTTGTTTTCTCATAAGAATCATCTGTGTTTAGATAAGCTAGAATTAACGTTGCCTCTTTGAGAAGTCTGTATTTGTAACTGTGGTAAAGATAGTTTGTGTTAAGAAAATAGCATGCTTAAATTATCAGGGCAGGTGGTAGAAGGGAAAAGCCAAACTCTTCTATGTTAGATGTCATGCACATGTTTTAAAGGCAAGAGTTCCTTAACAGATGCTTGGAGACTTCTCCATACAGCTCTGATCACAGCAAGAAAAAAGTGATGATTCTACTTTTTCTATATGGCAGTTCAGTGAACTAATGGAAACTGACTTTCTAGTGTAATAACTGTATGAATTGGCCAAAACTGTCATTTCAGTTTTACATTTGAACATGGAAGTGTGAACAGCTACTGTACTGATAAATTCAAATATCCTCAAAGAAACTCCAATAGCAGAACAAGTTTTATTCATATCTTTAGGACAAAGAATTGTGCTGAGGGCAGAATTTTGGCTCTGTTATTTCATATTTTATATTAAAATTCAAAACTGTGAAAGCTTCAAAATGTATAATTCAATCTCATTTTGCAGAACAGTTTCTTTTAGAAACTGATTCCTGGAGTGAGTGTTAAAGCTAAGTCATACCATCCTAGCCCACTGAAATAGCAAATGGTTATGTTCTCTTTCACAACTGTATAAATTTACAGTTGGATGAATATTCTGTTTTTGTCTTTTTTCCTGTGGTGTTTAAACTCAAATAATTTACATACACTTGAACTTGATTTGCTTACAGGAAAAGAAAGGTGTGAGGGATTGCTACATTTTCTTTCAGGTCAGCTCATTGTTCTGACTCTCATCTACTGTCTCTAGCAACACCTCAGGCTGACATTAGTGAGGAAATGGCAAAAGGAAGAAGTGCTGGGTTCTGGCTCAGAAAGGCTAATATATAAGTAAAAAAGGGGCTACACCCAAAACTGGATGGTGCCAGTAAATTTAGTAGTAGTAAGCTTTGTCATTTGAAGTAGATTTATTCAATAAATTTACTCTCTCTGTTCTAGATTACCTCTTGCCCTGCTCTTTCCTGGTAGAAAAACAGTCTCAGGAGTCCCTTTAGTGACTGCAGTGTTGATTTTGAGCATATGAAAACGGATTTTTTAAGAGCTTGGAGCCAGGTTCTCAAGTCCTTGGCATCTATAATTGGGGCAGATTTTCAAAGGAGGTTAGTACTGACTGTTCTGAGCTCTTGTGAAGATTTGTCCATTTTGATTTTGTGCCTAACTGAACTGTTGAAAATCTGGTCTCTGCAGCTAGGCACGACATTTGTAGAATGCTGTGAGGGTAGCAGTAGCACTTAAAAAGAAAAAAAAAAGCTATACAACAACCCCCACTCAATTCAGTACCCCAAAACTGCCACCCAGCACAGAGGAAGAGTAAGACAGGATTGAGCCCTCCGGTATGTGCAGGCAAGTAATTTTTTAGGACTTAACAGTGAAAATAGCTATTGTTGTGCTACCTCTGTTCTGGATGTGTTTATTTGAAGTATAAGCTTTTGTGAAAGGAAAGCTGCAGGTTATAAGAGTGCAAAAACGTCATATGTGTTTGGGAAACTGCAAGACTGAAAACGCTTTAATTAAAATTTACTGTAGTAGTTGTTAGTAATATTGTGAGTTCTGAGATACCACCAAAGCTTCTAGAGTTGTGCTGCCTTCTGACTTAGAGCCTGGGATAAACATTTTGAGTCTCTACCCCTGTAATCAATAGTGCAACTCCTACTGACTTTGATTTAGCAGTGTTGAGTCCTATGTTAAAATAGTTGCAGTACAAACAAAATGAATGTTTTCTGTTGGAAAGAAACATATTTAAATCAGTCATCAGTCATCCTTTGTACTGACAGAGCTGTTACAGGGTGGTAATATTGATTCATATGGTCTTTCTGACTAGTTATCTGACTTACTATTGCAGATTCAGGCACTGTAGAAGATTTTTAGTTATGTTTTTGAATAATTCCTTTTATTTGAAATTAATTTAGTGTCCTTTTATGCAGTGTTTTGGACTTGTCTTTGGTTCCTTAAAAATCACTGTCTGAAAAATGAATTATTGCAACTGAACAAACAAGCCAATAATTTTCTGTGAACTTTTGTGGGGAAAAAGACAAGACAGACCAAATGAAAACAGAGCTGTATTTTTGCACACATGTACTTGTTTTGTGCAGTGCTTGCACAGTTGAAATAAGGCCTTTCAATAATCCAGGTTAAGTAAACAATAGTACTGTAATTTTCACCTAAGAAGCGTGGGATACCTGTCTATATGCTAGTGTTGCACTTATAGCTGAACCCCTGACAAACAAATGGAAATAGACTGAAAATGCTTACATTTAAGTTAATAACTCTCAAAGCAGTAATATTGAGAGGAATTGTTGTTGAGGCACCTGCTTTACAGACCTATCATAAAACTGAATTGGAGACTTAAGGCATCATACTATTTTTATGTTACCTGTATCAGCTGGAGCAAATTCTAGGCTTTAAAAAAAATTAGTAAGTTAGAATAGAAAGGTGATTGTGGAGATTGAAAAAGCATGTGTGAAGGGAACTGCCCATAAGCACAGTCCTGACTCACTGAGCTCCAGCTAGCGGTCCTTCCATCTGCTTCAGAGCCTGCCTGGGAGGTTGAATGGAGACTGTATTTTACTTGCTGCTTAGCTGTGATAAAATGACATTTTTCTGCTTTGTTGGTGTCTAGTGCAAGTAAGTTTAGCATGAAAGATGTTCACTGGGAAGTATTCTTGTGGTCACTGTTAGCTGTTGGCACAAAGTTCTGGAGTTTATCCTTCCACTGTTGCATATATATGCACTAATAAACATGTGTAATGTGTGTTCTGAAGCTAGTGTGACATATAGACTCTGTAATTATTGGTATCAATCTCGTGTAGTGCTTGCTAATGTTTCACCACCTGATTTGTTTATTTTTAAAGTGTAGAACTTGAACAACAAAGTTACAAGGCAGAGCCAGTACACACTGTATTTCAGAAAACTCTTTTCCCAGGGCTGTGATTGGATCACTCCACTTCCCCTCTGTCTTTTGTGGCACTTACATTGTGGACACAGTGGTGAATATATGAGGTTGGGAAGGGGTATGTTTTATAAAACTTTCTTCTTTCATCACAATGACTGAAGATACTAGAAAATTTGTAGAAAAATCTAAAGGCTAAAGAAATCTCCCAGCAGTCACAAGCTTCATTTTGGACAAAGGATATTTGACGTGCTTGTGATAAGACTCAGCTTTCATTGCCATGCTTTTGGGGTGGGAGGGATAACTTAGCACTGTTTTACATTTGTACCCCTTGAATGTCCTTCTGCAAATGAAAATTTAATTTGGTGAAGCTAATACACTGAATCTGATTCAGCTTGCACCTCACTGACATTGTGAGCCCATTATGGCATCATTACTCTCCAATTACAGGCATGAAGGTAAGAAGTGACCTAGTAATGAAGGGTACACACCCAGAGTAGTGTAGCCAGAATTTTAAATAAGGCAAAAGGAAAAAAAAAATTACCACACTGATATCTATCAAAAGGGCAATTTTCATAAGTGACTGCTTTGAAAGAGTCCCCAAGCAGTGCTAGGCATCACTGTGCTGTCACTGGAATTTGTCTCAGATGCAGATATCTACAATTCCTATAGTTCCATGTACTGCATAGCACTTATACTGAAACAAGGTCAAGCAGTTTGGTATCCTAATGTTTACTGAATTCCTGAGAATAATGTCTAAGCTATAGTTCAAAAACATCTAGCATGGAAATATATTTTCTGCTTCAGATGTGCTTTTGGTTTTGAAAGTAAAATATTTGACATCAAATGTGCTCCAGAAAACACAAATACTTACTAGCAAAGTAAATATTTGGTATTTAATCATTTTAATTGTCTTCTGTGGTTTAAGATATTAGAAACTAACTTTGTCTGCCTTTCTGAAATGTCCTTTTTCTTGTATGAGTAACGTTTTATGGGACTGCCTGTTATGGGGTCTTACAGGATACATTTTTAGAGAAACTGCTACCTGCTGTAGGATGACTTTACTGAGACTGTTCTGAACACGCTGCAGTAAACTGAACGCTTGAGACGAAGCAGCAGGATAATAACTGTCAGTAGCAGGCAGAGTCCATATAAGTTACATTGTACTGAATGGTCTAATTTTGCTTCAAATGGATGAATATTTTCATTCTGAAGAAAAAACAGACACACGGAGGACTGGTGACCAGAGAAAATGGAATAAACCTGTGCAGTAAGAAAATAACTCCTTTTGGTACAGCAAAGAGTGAAATCTAAGAAAATTGGTAGAAGCAGAGGCAAAAACCGCACGTTCTTTTCAGAGGATGTATCTCAAACTTGAGGTACTTCTGACAGAGGAAGGGATCTGGTGGTATATGAATAGTAAGACTGCCAACTGGCAGAGTAGCAGATAATAGTGAATTTCATTTAGATACTCTTTTTGCCCTTTTACCAGTTTATCTACAGATAGTCACACAAAGATTGCCAAGTTGTCATCTGCAGTGTGGAGTACTGTGGTACAGTGTAGCACTTTGGGGATGCAGGCCTATGCTCAGTTTTAAGATTATGCAAATCAGTGCTGCTACACACAGTTTTTAGTTGCATCAATTCCCTGGTTTAGTTGACTGTGCAGGGCTGCTTGAGGTGTCAACTGTCAGTTGAAAGCATACAGTGAAATTGCATAGAGCAGGTGGGAAGAACTGCAAAACAATCCTTCCTGGTACAGGTTCACGGTGGCGGAGTCAAAATTGCTGTGAAGAGATGAAAAATGGACTTGCACATAGTTACTTCTTGCCATCTGGAGTAGTTTATTAAATTATTAAATGCCATCTTGCATTTAAATTTGTCCAGTTTTCTGCTCTGGTTTGCTTTAATACTGGAAAAAAATCACTGAAGTTTTCTAGGTGCTATGGAGACAGTGCTGATGTCAGAAATGTTTTCAGTGGGGGCCTGGAAGAGGGAAACAGATGGCTGCAGCTACTGGTGACCATGGTTGGTTGTTGGTGCATAACAGAGCAGTGGAGTGCAGTACAGGATTGCTGAGCTGGCAGTGGCTGTGGCAGCCTGCTGGGAAGGTGGCAAAGCCTGCAGAGAGGCAGAGGTTGTTACCTTACCCCCAGCGCTGCGTTAACTCAGGTCCTGTGTGTCCTGTTGTGTCCATACTGGGCTGAGCCACACCATATGGCTGCATTTAGCTTGAACTGGTGCCAGCTCAGGTGTCTGTAGTATTTGCAGACCTGGGCCAGATTACACTGCCTGCTCAACACTGGTTCTTCTTTTGTCCTTATGCATGATGAAGTATCTTTCTGTTACTTACATTGTCTTGACCTTTGTAGACCTTTATTTTCCAAATGGCTTCTCAACTCATGGGGCTTTTAAAAGACCTGATGAACCAGGGGTGAAGAGACAGTATAGGTGTGTGGCTTGGAGTGCCACTGTTTATGAAATAAATAATTGGGTTTTTTTTAAGTATTGAACTCTTGGGTGATGTTAAATGCTGTTGCCCTTTATAACTTCCCGCAGTATCTTGCGTTGAACTGAAGCAAAACCAGAAACAGTACCCCAAAAAGGTTTCTCAAATTCCAGACTTCTCCCTCACTCTGAGGAAAAAAAACCCTTCTCTTTGAACATTGAATCCAATTCTGTGCAGCTGACATCAGTGCAGAGCTCTGCTGCTGAGGTCATTTGCTTGGTTCTTGGGTTAGCCTCTGCATGGTTCTCATTGCTTCTTAAGTAGACTAGTGACAGGATCTTTCCAGCTCCTTAGCTGTGCTCTGCTCTGCTTTATCTATCACCTCACTTGCTTTTAGTTTTTATCCTGAACTACAAATGAGCAGTGAAAGTGTCTTGATAGTTTATTTATCAAACTTTCTATCAAGCCTCTTTTGTTTTACCTTTCCTTGTGTTGAGAAGCTACCTCTAAATATCCCTTGAGGTCACTTTTCTTCCTTTCAAGCCCATCCTTTTGAAACTCTCATTTGCTGTGATATCTGTAAGGACTTTAGAGTGATTAAACAGTGCTTATTATGATGTTCACTTGTACTTTCCAGTCACTCTATTCAGTTGTCTAAAAATAAAATGAAAGATTCTGTAAGCTCTTCAGTACAGAGACTGGCTTTTTGCACGAATGTTTAGCACAGTAGGGCCCAGAAATCCAGGGAAGGGCCTACGACATCAGCTCAAGAGAGAAGGAAAAACCCACATTTCCAAGTATAAATTATTTTTTGATAGGAAGGTAAGTGTAGGGTGCCTTCAGGGATCACTTCTTCATAATGAGATGTGCATTAGTGCTAACAATATGCAATGATTTTTAATCAGGCTGACATGTCTACAATGCAAAGATCAAGGGGTTTTTATTAATGGTATTTAGGGCACCAGCAGCATTTATGTGAGCTAGATTGGGCTATGTGACAAAATGATTCTGTGCTGGAAAGCTACAATTATTCTGTAAACTTCAAAATCTAGAATTCAAGATGAGAAGAGGCTGAGAATTTCTGCCTTTGATTGGCTCAGGCTGAAAGCTGGAGAAAAAGCAGTTTGCCTTTTATGCATTCTGTCAGCTACAACAATGCTAACCAAAGAAAGTGTCATCTCCCCAGAGTCTCTTTTCAGACAAAAGTACTACAGGGCAATAATGACTCTTAAAAGAAATTCATGATTGGAAAAAGCAGTGTTTTGCATATAAATGTTTCTTATGGAGCTGTGAGCATCAATCATGCTCTATTACCTTGAAAAATACCATGAGATTCCCTGTAGCTTTTAGTAATTCAAGATGTGAAAGGTGTTATTTATTTTTATTTGTATTGTTCCTTATAAAATATTAAACAGTCATTTGGCCAAAAGTACTATTAGCACTTTAAGACTGTACAGAAATATTATTCATAACTTCAAAAGCTTAAGTTGCTAATGGGTGACTTACATAAACCATGATCAACAGAGAACAACTCCTACTGATCTCCTAGATAGAAGTACCTACAGGTAGATTAAAATGTGTAAGAAATATATACTTTTCCACTATTGTGGACCTGATTTAACTTTTAAGAACAAAGTTATACTTTACGGTCCTAAATAAGTGACTTAACTTTTTAATTTTTCTCTTAATTTTTCTTTCTGTATCATCTATCACTATCTGTGCCTATACAGCACAGATTTTCAGCTCATCTCTTCAGCCATTGGAGTAGAGTTCCTGAGTTACTGTATTTTATTTTAAGAGAATTAAGATTACTACAATTTGCTGGAACCTTAGAAGAAAAAAGTATGTTAGGAGTTAAAGGAATGTTAGATCTTTTTTTTGCTGTATTGCATGGGAAGTTGATGACTGTTTTAACTGACCATCTTTATGCCACAGCCATCCCCAAACTCAGCCCACAGAGTTTGCCATCAGGAAAATGAAACTATGCTGAAATTCCTCTGCCTCCTGTGTTTCAAAGAAAAGGGTGACATTTCTTGAACATTTCAGAAGTGTATGTACAAGCTGGGTTTTGTGCATAGATGCTTTTGAACCAAGGAAATATTTTAGCTTTTTTTACTTTTTTTTTTCTTTTAAAATTTTGCTGTTACAAAATGCTGCTCTTAGTAATATTTCAGTAAAGCGGGAATAAATGATAACCTGCACAAGTGTTTTTGTTTGTTGTCATTCTTCCTCCTGGCCAAGCACATCTCGTCCTCCAGGGAATGACTAATACAGGATGATCTGACTCTGGAAGAGTCTGTGTTCCATTAGGACTTTGGTAGAAGAAGCAATCCAACCTATTTTGCAAATAGAGTCTTCATCCCATTGTCGTGTCATTGCATTCTGGTGGTGTTGCCTGAATAGCTCATGATAAAATAAAGTGGGATTTGGGTCCTAAAAAATGAATATAATGTCTATAGGTTGTTTTCTGTGGTTCTGGAAATTACTGACAAGTGGTTTCATTTCTTGTGCATACCTGTGACCTGGCTGCATTGTGCCTAATAGATATTTTCTCCAATTACAGTTTTTTGTTGGAAATAAACTTCTAATATTAAAGTCTCTAGGGAGTCCGTGGCAACAGTGAGGGGCTGAAGAACTCAGATAAAAAGTCCTAATTGCTTTCTGCATTATGGTTTTGTTTGCCATAAGGAAGTAGCAATGTCTGTGTCTTCCTAAGGCTCATGCTCAGCTATTCTCTTTTCCTGGGCTCCAGTGGAGGCTGCAAATGTCTTTGCCTGAAGACAGAGCCGATTCTGGTGTGGCTTGTGCTGGTTACTGCTTATTTTGCTCGTGTTTGGCAGCAAAGGGTACCTCGTTATGTGCTACAGAAATGGTGTAGAATCCCTTAGGATGACAGTACTGCTTTTAGGAGTAAGACAACTCTGACTTCAAGGTTTAATCTGAAACTGGAGGAAGTGCACCTGATGGATAAGATGAGCAGCTAGTTCTGAATCACTTAAGTGTGCAGGTAGCATCTGTTTTGCCATATGCAACTTGTTTATCAAAAATCTGGATTCCAAAATAGAATTTTTTTTTCCCTGAGTTTTTCCTTCCTGGACTGTTTTGATGACTTCTTTTATGTCAAGCTTTAAATAAAGGAAATAATAAATTAATGTCTGACCTAAATTTGCCTTTTGCTTTTGAAGTCAAATATTCAGCCAATAAAAACCTTCAAATAAGTTGGCGTTGCACTCCAAATTTCAGAACCAGAAGAATTTGCAAGAGATTAAAGGTCACAAATACTTGTAAAAATGTTTGTTTCTAGCCTGTATTTGCAGCTTCTTAAGATTTAGGTGTTCTTTGAAATGTCTGTGGAACTACCCTCTGTATGACAAATCTGGTTTATGTTTTATCAGGAACTTTGACAGGGGATAGCAAACACTCTAGAGAGGGGGAGGAGAATACATGGGGAAATAAGACATGTTTGGTTTGTGGTAGAGTTTTGTTTGTTGTGGGGTTTTATTTGTTGGGGGTTTTTTTTGTTTGGCTTTTTTTTTTTGTTTGTTTGTTTTTTGTTCCTGAGTATTAAAAGTTTACAGCTGTATCAAACTTTATCAAACTTTACCAATATTTCACCATTCTTTACTGCTGGACACTGATAAATTAAAAAACAACAACAAAAAACGCACAAACCATTAAAAGTGTTCTTGTAGGTTTTAATGTCTTCAGTGTACTGCTTTAGGATCAGAAATGCAAGTGTTTTCATGTATTGCATCAGCAGAGGAGTACTTTTGCCTAAGACATGTTATAAATTTTCTCACTTTAATAGTGGCATCTCACAGAACTGGCAAAGCGCTGGCAGATTTCTGGTTACTGTTCATTCTGTCTCTACATAAAAGCAGAATTTACATGAGGGTTTCCTATTTCTAATCCCTATTTGAGATAGCATTCTGTGTAGCATGCTTTCTTTTCCTTAATAAATCCTGTTTGAAAGATTTTACTGGTTTCAGAAATTAGTTCTGCTCGATTGTTAACTTCACAATTCCTCATTTTCCTTTGCTGTAAATCTGACTTGTGAAAAAAATCTGTTTTTCAGACAAGGGTGAAGTAATGTCAGATTTTTTTTTCCCTGCCTTTTTTATGTGGAACCTTCATTCTTAGTCCTCATAGTAAAAAAAAAATGGGGAAATTTGATTTTAATGAAGTTTTGGGAAGTGGAATTTACTCAGTTTAGACTGTCTTTACATTAAACTATGGTTCTTTTAAAAAACTGAAGAAGCTTAATGTATTGAATGTAAAATTTAGGAACTGGGAGATCTGGATTATTTCCCTGATGTTACTTCATGTTTTCTCTGTGACGGGTTGAGATCTTGTTTCCTCCTGCATCTAGAAATGCTTATGAATTATCTGCAGAAAATGTGTCAATTCATAGATGACAGGTAGTGCACACGAAGTTTAGCTTCGGTTTTAGGTGTCTGGGTTGTGTGAGGCCTTGTCCTGTCCCCCTATAGATGAAAACTTGTCTTTGAATATTCTTAGCTGCCAGTACTGTCTGTGCATATAAAGCCCTTCTTTAAATACCCAGGTGTTTTTCTGTTCGTGATAGTGTTTTTCTACAGTTTAATTATAGCTAAAATTTTAAACTGCCATGGATTTATTAGCATGAGTGACCTTTCCCGCTGGTATCGTCAGGAGAACAAGGACAAAGAAACAGGTGTTCTGGCAGAGACTTCAAAGCAGAATAGTTCAAAGTAGTTTCAAAGGCCAAGGAACATGTACAGGTTACGTTTCTGTGAGGAGTATTCAGCTTGTCTAGCTTTGTGCAACTACAGTATAAACGTGTTTTGCACGTGGCATCCGAGCTAATCATGTGCACAGCTTTCATGTTTTCCCCATTTTCAGTGGAAAGACATGAGCACTTCTGTGCAAAGTGTATTTTGGCTTTGTAAGTCTGAGTAAAAATAGCTGCTTTGCAGAGGTCAGAGCAGTCTGCCCTGCTATGCCCACAAAACTTCTTGGGTATATTTGAAGGGAAAGAGGAGCACAACACATTTGACGGTGTCTTGTATCACTTCAGATGATGTTTTAAACTGTGTGTGCTTAAACCTAGAGCAGTTTTGCTTTGAATAGGTTTTGTCCACGCCCAGCCACTTGTAAAATTGCAGTTGCAAATACACAGCGCAGCTAAAGGACTGTCACCTCTTCACAGGCAGTTGTGACGCCAGCAAGACATGCCTGTTTTATCACAGGCACTTTATAGTATTTTAATTTTAGAAGTGGTGCATTTGCCTAACGACACTCTATATTTACCCCTTCTTCTTGATGTCAGGCTGTTAACTCTGATGCTTCTGCTGGACTACAATTAATTTAAGTACATCAGAACTAAAAATAGGAGGAAACAATGTAACTAGGTAAAGAGTATTGTAGTGTTACTTAAAAACTAAAGCAGGTATCTGATACAAGTAAGTTGCAGTTTCCCATCCGTTATTCTTGCCTTGTTTGCTCAGGTGAGCCATAATAGGAAGTGTAAAATATTAAGGAACTCAGTGTTTTTTAAATCCTTGAAGACTGATACATGTTAGATTATGAATACTGAGTTTTTATGGAATGATGATAAGAAATAATCAGTTTGCCATTTCTGTGTCCTGCTTCTCTACAGTAAATGTCATACCGTGTATTTCTTTAGCCTTGATCCAGAAGCACTGGTAGATCTCTCAAATGGCTGTTGTCCCCCAACAAGGCACATTTGTGTTTGCAGAGGAGGCTCTTTTGGGCAGCTTTCATTTCTTACAGTCACTCCTTTGTGAGTAGCTGTTAAGCCTGTTATGAGAATAATGTCCAGTGATAGTGAAATCTGAAGATGTGAATTTCATACCTTTATTTTTCAGTTTATGTGATCTTATGATTGTTCTCTAAAAATGAATACTTACTGCTCTTTATTTTCTGCTTGATAATTATTGAGAAAGTAAAATAACTTTACATGTGACACAGTTAGCATAAGCACTGAAAATGTTAAATGCTTAGAACTTCCAACAATTTTTAAAGTTTAACTAATATTAGTATTGCCCTACTAGAGAGGACAGGCTGAAGCATAAGAGAAATCTCATGTTGGATAGGATGAAGGGAAAATACAATGTAAAGAGTGTATTACGTAGTTACATAGAGTGGCAAAATAACATTATCCCATTGAGACTAATGTGATGTTGATTCTGGTGGGTTTGATGTAAAGACGGGGATTTCCCACTGTAAACCTTCCTTTTTGTAAGAATCAACAAGTAAGATGGTACAAGTTTGCCATTTACTTTCTCTTTTCAGAGTTGCAAGAGCTTTGCACATCCTGTCTAACTAGTGTGTGTGTGAGACTGATTCATGCATACTTATGTGGATTCTGCATATGCAATTAGATACACAATATAGATTAAATTTCAGATTTCTTGTTTGTTTTGATATCTGCCCTCCTACTTCCAGAAGATCTGTTTATGTAAGTTGCATTGAACTCACTGACAATATATAAATACCTGTGTTTGTGTGTATGTTTTTGTGCCAGAGCATTGGTTATAGTATACAAATCTTATTTAGGTATTTATGCTTATTTACCTTATAAAAATTGTTGTCAGTAGCCTAACAAGAGTTAGGCTCCAGTTTTCTTTCAGAAAAGGACCAAGGAGTTTCTTCTCTGTTTCTCCAGAAACTAAACCGAGTTCCAATTTTAGGACTCTTATGTGGGCTGAGATGCACACTGTAATTTCCTTGACCAGGGCAATGCGCTTTGAGAGGTAGGATATTTGAAGGAACTCTATTTAACTTTGTGTGAACATTGTCCTTAATTAAAGATTTAGGAGTCCTAGGTTCAGAGAATGGAGTCATTTTGAGCTTAGACTTCCTACAGCTTTCAGTCAAGGCATCTGACAACTTGGAAAGCACGTGTTTATTTCTTTTTAGTGAAAACTGCTGACTGACACACTTTATCGGTCCAGTATCGTTGGTCGTTTTTTGGGTTTTTTTTTGTTTGTTTGTTTGTTTTTAATCTAAAAGTGGTTACAAGTAGCTCTTGTCAGTAGGCAGATGTATCTTCCAGATATGTTTGTAGGCTGTGGCTGTCCTGGACCAAACAACATATAAAAAAAGAAGTAAAAGTTCACATTAGAAATTATATTTGAACCCCAGACAAATAAAGATACATGCAGGATTTCTTTTTCTGCAGGCCTGCGGATGAAATAAACTGCACTGATAAATCTTCAGATAAGGAGTGTAGTAGTTTCTGTCATTACATTGCAAAGCAAGTACTCTCATATCAAACTGCATTGAAGTAGTAGCTTTACAGTCTTTTTTGTTTACATCTGTAAAATGTTTATGCCCATGTCGTGTACCCGGGTATAATGAGTTCTGTCTTTAACACTGCTAGGAAGGCACGTTTCAGGAGGTAGTTACAGTTCTTTGTATATATGCAGAATTTTTCAGTTGGGTATGACTGTGCCTAAATAACACCTCAGATATCTCTGGATATGATATGACTCAGAAGTTACTTTAGTGCAGGTTTAAAACCAACAAACAAAAAGGTGTAGTCTGGGTCCTGGACTTGTGCTTTCCTGTTCCAAATGATGACTCAGTGATATTGCAGTGCACTGTGGAAATGTGCTCTGCCGCATGGTCATCTATCACTGTGAGTCTGTGATCCCATAATAAGAAGTACAGAGATTAATGTTTTATTATAGCAGGGTAGCTTTTACAATTACATATGTAATGAGAGAGGGAGCAGGGAATTGCGAAGTCTCCATCTTTGTAGAATTAATATGGAACTCAAATGACCTAAAAATGAAGAACATTATGATCCAGGAAAAATTAGCTGGCTTAAGTTTCATTCTTCCCCCATCATGGTTCATTAATGAGGAAAATCCTTTCCATTGCTATTTTGTACAAAATTATATTCTGCAAGAACAGAGAGTGCTCCTATCTTCCAGATGATACTTAACCCTCCTAACAGCCAACAGAACAATTTTATCTCTGCAATGAAATATATGGTAGCTTGCACTATGGTTCTTTCACTATGGTTTATAGTAGAGAGAGAGCTCTTCCTTTGAATAGCTGCTTGGTTGATTCTTTGTATTCTTTGCCTTAGAAATTTCATACAGGATACGAAGAATAGTACTAAGTCTGCTTGATTCTGCTTTCTGTCCTGCTCTTGTGCTTTCCAGAATTCACAAGCATGGTCTGGTATATGAGGTGATTACTCCACAGGTCAGCACTTTTTTCCTTTTAATCTGCTGTTGAGAATGGTGGCAAAGTTTTATTGCCATCTGCTCATTACCTCAAATTGACTCATATTGACTAGAAAAAATTTACTAGTAAAACCATGTTTGACTTGAAAACTGGGGAAGAATAAGGTAAGAAAATCTACCCATAGTGACTAG
Source organism: Scytalopus superciliaris (assembly GCA_013400415.1). NCBI lineage: Eukaryota > Metazoa > Chordata > Aves > Passeriformes > Rhinocryptidae > Scytalopus > Scytalopus superciliaris. Next base: position 915,816 of record VXBX01001600.1, read on the forward strand.
AGTTGTTCTGGTTTCTTACTTTTTAAAAATCTAACACCAGTTGTGCATGTGGTTCAGCAATTTAACTGTGTAGCCTTTACAATTTGGTAATGGTCACTTAAAGCTACAAGATGGGAATTATATACCTGATTATGTTTGATTTAGTCAGTAACAGAATCATCAATTTCTTAATGTGCAACGAGACAACTAAGAGTCTGCTATACATTCTACAGCTGTCTCCTGAAATGCTGAGATCAATAGGTCTGTAAGGTCAGGGAGTGGGACAGTTAAAAAAAACCAAACTCAAGAACAACTTATATTAAAGAAGGGTCATGTAAAGGAGGGAGAAGATGATTAGCTACTCAGCATCAGAGCTTATCAGGACACAACTCTAATGCAGCTAATCCATATAAACCTATTATAGCTAGCAACTAAAAATGGGGGGAAAGCCATGCTTCTGAAACCTGGGAGCAAGTTTGCTGATTTGCTATGAATGGTACTTGCCAATGTGGACAGGTCACAGTCAGTGAATAACTCAGCGGGTACCTTGTTGATGTTACAGCTGACATTTCAGAGGTGGGCACAGTGGCAGTGATGCCACTCATGTCTCTTGTGTGTCCTTTGTTCCATAGAGGTGCTGACCTCCTCCCATAGAGCATTGTCACTATGCACTGTAATAGGAATATGATTTAGGGAACAGCCCTGAACTTATTGACAGCTGTTTTGTTTATTTGCAACTGTGCACTCAGAGTGAGTCCTGTAGTGTCCCATTTTGTAAAGCACTTAAACATTCTGGAGCTGTCTTCAAGCTTGTTGCCTTCCCCTATTGAACTGCTGTCAGGAAAAAACCAAACATAGCATCTGTTTCTCATTGACAGAATTAATAAAACAGAATGCAAACAGGATAAAGAACAAGCATAATTTCAAAACTATTCTTATACATCATGGGAGCAATGACGAGACAAGTACAACTTGATGTCCTGCAACAGCCCTCAAGATGAATTCCCTTAGGTAAAGCTGTCAATTTCTTAATTATATTTCAACTTTAAATCAGAAGTTCTAAAGGAAATGCAGGTAGCTTTTGTTTCCTATTCTCTCACTTTAAGAAGAAAACAAAAGTTTGATACTGGTGTTGCTAGACTGGTGCCAGTTACCTGTTTCAGTTCAGAGACCTGCATACTTGGTTGCCTGCCTGCTGTTAGACTTAACTGGGAGCTTTAAAGGTGTGTTAAATTCTGTGGATGTACCTGTAAGACTGTAGCATCATTTTTCTTCCATTCACTGCTTTGCTCTATGATGAGGGCTAAAACATTTAAGACCCTCGTTTGAATCACCTGTTAAATAAGCTTAATAGTAAATTATGGAAGTGACTGGGTGCCCAAACCAGCAGACAGTCTCTTGAATGGACATAGTGGCATGTTCAGACCAAGAAGGAAGAAATGCAGAGGAGACTTAGAGACTTGAGTGTCTGTCTTTTAATTAAACAAAATCTGAAGAACCCCATAAAGTGCAGAGTTGAAAGATAAATCAGCTCATGTTAGTTACTGTCTTAGCACTAAATCAGCTTTTTTGGAGTCATAACCAAACACTGTGGGAGCTGGATGTGCAGCAGTTTCCACCTGGAATTTTGTTTGGACTCTCAGTTAATTCTTACAAAATTACTGCAGGTATTTAGGGGAATAAGTCCATAAAAAGTACAACTTTGGATTTACTACTTTTTTATTAATAAAATGTAATTACTGTCTTGCTATAATAAAATATTACTTCAAGTATATCTTGTTAACCTCTCAACAATCCTAGATAGATATATTTTTAGCAGTAAAATTAACATTTGTTTAGAGCAAATAGAATTTTCAAGTTAGAAAGAGCTTATAGAGCATTACAAGCTGTGCAGAATCATTTTTGATCCATTTTTCTTTTTTACCACAGTAATTAGGCACATTGCCAGGCAGCACAACGGAAAAGAAATTTTCTTTAATAGAGTATATTTTATACAGGCACTGCTGGACACATACAGATGTCATCTGTATTTTTCTTCCTTGTGACACTCTCTTCATGATTATATTTTCAATGGGAAAGTTGTTAGGTCATTGATTTTTTTCTACCATATCTACATGCTGTTTGAGGTTGGAGCCATTTCAGTTAGAAAGACAATTTATCACACTGGCCATAATGTTTTTGGGGTGTTTTTGTCTTCAAGATACCATGAAGATACCATGGAGCAATGTTAACTAATACGAAGCACAAAGATAATTTTGGAGGTAGCATCACTCTGTCCTGAATGTTTTTACTAGAGTTAATTGTGGAGTAGGAAATGGGAAAAAATATCTTCAAGCATTTGCATCCCTAAAAGATGCTTCTGCAGCCCAGGTACCTCTGTAACTCCCTCTCATTTCCAGCATGATTCTATGTAAAGAAATCTACTTTAGTGCAGTAGTACCCTAAGTCTGGGTTTTACAATGATTTTCTGTCATTGTAGGACTGGCTATGTTTGCAAGACAACTTTTTTTGACTGAAATGCTAAGAGCTTTTTGCAGACAACCAAGCTGTACAAAAGGGATTTTTTAAGTTCTGACTGGCTTAAAAGGCTGTAACACCATTTAATTCTTGTTACTGACCTGTGGTATGTGGGATTTCTAGAACCTTCAGTTCGATTTTATGGTATTTCTGATTTTATTGAAATCTAGTCTACATGTTGTGTGGGTTTGGTAATGTCTGGTTTTCATTCTGCTACTGTAGTTCAACTATTACAGGATGAATAATCAAATCTGAAGCTGATGTAAAATAATAATGGACTCTCAGCATTAGCAATTCACTTAGTAGGTGGAGGTGTATTTATCTTCCCTTAAACATTTTTAAAGCATAAGTTAAAGCTTTCAGATATAAAATTTGAGTTGTTTGAAATTAAGATGGTAGTAAACAGGTAATTGAGTTTAACGAGATTGCTTTTCATAGGCTTGAAATGCCTGACCTTGAAAAGATTTTATATTGTGTGGCAGGCTTTCATCAGCACCAGTAAGCTACATAGCAAAAAGCAACCTCTTCTCTTGCAAGATCTATTGTGAAGTCAAAAGTCCTCTTTTCAGAGCTGTAAATCTGTTTTTTGCTATAGTTCAATGAGTTACTTAGCAAACATTTACCTCTTCTATTGCAGAGGCAACCCTCTGTTAAAGTTTATTGTGTCTGCTAATTTAGACTCTGGTCCCAGTGCATGTTAATAAAGCCTTTTCAGGAGGATAAAATACGGAATGTAAGTGTGTGTTAGGTTGTAAGACTTTAAAGGCTTGTCTTGGATTGAGCAGATTTTGTATCAGGTTTTAAGACTTTGCAGCCTTCTTTTAGATTCAGCAAATTCTGTAACTGCCTTGAGATGCTAATTGCATCCAAAGAAGCTATGGGAGTGCTACTTACTAAGAGGGCTCCTTCTTTACTTCCCATTTCTACAAGGGAAATGCAAAAATGTTGCATGATTACTGCCATCTTCCAGAAAACCTGGGCTTCTTTTTGTTTGTTGGGGTGAGTTGAGTGGTTTTGACCAATTTATATAAGCAGTAAAGCACTTGAAGTCTTTTGGACATAGCACGGTAATAACTGCATGTGGTAGACTTGATTTCTGTGCAGTCCCTGAATCAACTTACAATTGGAGTCTGAACAAGGTACGTGGTGTGTATATACAATTTTATGCAATAACACAATAAGGAGCAACAATAAAATATGTGAGCTGGTGCATAGTTTGGTCGTGCTGAACTAAAGGGAGTTAACCTGATGATACAGAGGAACCCCTTTGCCATGCCTCGTAATTGTATATTCAGTTGATACTCCAACTAATACGCTTTCATTGCTTTTCTGTGGGAGGGACCTGACCTCGTAAAAGATCCACAGAATTACAATAACATAATAGAATGGTAGGGACAGGAATGCCCCCGTTACGGAGGTTGTGTGGCTTCTGCCCTGTGCTTGCAAGTGAGCCTCAAGCCTTTGGTGAGTTGCATCAGAAAGTGCTTCTGGGAAAGGATGGGATCTGCAGTTCCACACTGCTTTCACTCTCTTCCTTTCTAATGATATGCCAATTTCAGCTGGTGGACTTAGACTTGGGAGAGCACAGTTGAGTACAAGTTTTGTTCAAAGTTACTTAATTCCGGAATTTGCATTCTAGACATGGTTTTCTTTGCATGAATATTTTATATATATTAAAATTCAAAGAGAGTGAATGGCGAAATTTAGGATATTTTCATATGCTAAAGGAAGTGACTTAAGCATTAATGTTTCTAAGAAGAGGAAAAAAGATGTACAGTTAAAAATGAATTGCATATAGAACATTGCTTTTGAAGTTGCAAGTAAAAGGATATTTAAGGTTTTGTTCATGGAAAATATAGCACATCTTCCACTACTTAGCTTCATTTGTATAATATACTGTCTTAGTTGAAGGTCTCTGTTAGGATGGAACAACTTCTCCTACAGTATACAAAGCTTACTATTATTGTCTGGCTCTCATCCTGCTGAAGGACCTGGGAAGTGTCACAAGTTTGGTTTCTCAGGCTGAAATTTCTTGTTTCTTGCTTTGTTTGTATTGGTGATCATATAGCATGTGCTACACAGGCATGTTTGTGTATTCTATATACCTGCTGACATAATTTTTTATTGTAGTATGTATGCACCTTCTTTAATATAAAGTGATCTTATTGACTACAGAAAAGTAAATAAAAAATAGCCGTGAGTCATGTTGCTTCATTGAAAGAAAAATCCATATGTGCTATTTTGAAATCCAATCACAAAGGCTTTTCTTTACAAAAAACTAGGACTAATACTTGAATATTTGTTCCATCTTCACCCCTCCCTCCCATTTTATCATGCTTATGAATGTGTGTGTTGCAGGCAAAGTGTTGTTTTTTAATCAACTCTTGTGATCCTTTCATGGCTGACATTCTGTTCTCATAGACAGCAGCTGGCAAATGGGTCACAACAGGAGAATACTGTTTGTAGGCCCAAAATATCTAACTGGCATTTATCTGGATGGCAGTTGGTTAGAAACCAGTGTCATACTAAACTTGAGCAGAAACTGCAACATTTTCTTCTAAGGAGCAGTCTGAGAGCTGGGGTAGAACAGCAGTGCAGCTGCTGTTCTTGTGTCCATTAACACTGATGGAAGTTGTTCACTGTTCCCTTCAATCGGGAAAAGATTGGCTAATAAATTCTGGTAATAACCTTTTAGCTTGTAGTGACAGCATGTGTGTAGATACTTACTCTAAAAATTAATCAGAAATTGAAATTAAAGACTGGAGTGCTCAGTCCCTGTCAGGCAGCTGATGCTCTATTTCTTTGCCTTCCTTGCCTCTCCTGCCCCTCGTTTTAAAACGCTGCAGGGAAGGTTCAGAAGCTTGGGAGTGTTCCAGCCAGTTGGCTGAAGCAGCAGCTGCACTGAGGCACTTCCTCAGTGGTAGTTTTGGAGCTCGTGGTTCTGGGCTGGTGGATTCTCTTGTTTTACTGGGATGGAAGTTTTGTTCAGCCTTAATATAAACAGGAAAGACCTTACCTATATAGTGAAGCCGCTTCATTATGTAACTTCTTTTATAACTCTTTTCTGTCTGTGTGAAATACAATCACTTCTCAAAATTGGCAGTCACCTTAAAAAATTATATACAAAGGCACTTTGTTATTTTAAGTATGTAATATACAATTGGATTAGTTTAGACACATACGAACCAATTTAAAATAGAAAACTAATAAGTGCTTTTCGTTAAACCTATTGATATTTATTGACTGCTAGCTATGTGTGAATTCTTACATTTTTAAGGAGAAAAAATCCTTTCATGCTTTCAGTTATTAAAAAAATGTTTAATAATCTTCACTTGTTTGACTCAGAGGTGGCTCTTTTTATCAGAGATTTGCTGTCTCGTTTTTGAAAAGCCCATTGTTTGCCTTTGAAAGGCTCTTAATTGAGCTTTAACAGGAGACTAAATTTGAACAGCCAGAAATATTTGAATAAAAAGTTTGCTCATTCTCACTCTGAATTTTTTAAATTTTAATCTTGAGGACTGCAGCAAGAAACCTGAAAATCTATCCACTCTTCCTCTTCTGCGACTTTGAATTTATTTTCTACTAGCAAAATCTTTTATGTGCTGCTGATTCTCTATCAGCATAGCTATTATTTTTGTACTATACACATCAAAATACTATTTCTGAAATTACATTTTAGGAAATCTACATTTCTTTTGACCTGTAAGGAGGAAAAAGTTACGTACTTAGATATTTTACACATAGACTTTCTAAAAATGCTTCAAATATTAGATTGTTATGATTCTTGTATTAACTTCTATTTGATCATGTTGAGTTATTCTGTAATTTTGAGCTATATAAATCTAATTTCTGATTAAGAAACAATAGTCTTACTTATGCAGAAACAAGAAAGGACTAAAACAAAGCTTGAAGCATCAAGCACTAACCTTATATCCTGTTTAGGCATGAGTTTTTTCTCTCACTTTCCTGGTGTTTTTGTGGAACAGTGCATGAAGAACCAGGCCTAGGAAACAGGCTGAGTTAACTGTGTATTTTTTCCTGAAGAAATTGTACTTTTGTTTTATTCATAGATTAAAAAAAAAGATAAGGGATAAGCACTCTTCTTGATGGCCCTACCAATAGCTAAAAAGGGGCAAACACCCCTCTGCATTCTTCCTAGTTGGGGACCAGAAATTTATCACTGCTTAGTAAATGTAATATACAGGGAAATTGTATGCAGTAAAGCAAACTGTATGATTAAATTTTTAACAATGCCACTAATACCCATGTAGTATAACAATGGAATTGTATGGCTGATTGCATATATGAAGTATAAATTAAAACTGGGTCTGTTGGTCCATATATTTGACTGTCTACCCATTGATGATCTCCAGGTACTTGATAGCTGTGTCTTTTCAGCCCTTGCACAGTTGGGACAAGTAGAAGTTACCATTTCTTACTAAATCCAGGTCCAAGATTAGATTAATAGAGGGGGAATGATGGAAGTGCAGGTGGGATGACTTTGAGAGTGACCTGTGTGTCAGTGTACCATGATGAGCTGGAAGCAGGGTTTGGTTATCCCTGAGGATGGTCTCCTGATACAATTTAGCCAAGTGTAATGTCACCCTGCTGTGCATGGCCTGCTGTGGTGATGGGAACCCCCTGGATTCCCCTGCTCTGCTTCCTGCCCAGGACACTCTGCTTGGAAAGGGCACAAAATACTCTCTCCTTAACACCTCACAAAGACACAAACCACCCCAGTCTGCTGTGCTGCACCTTCCTGTTTGGAAATGTTGCAAATGATCACATAGTTCAGTTGGCTCGAGGGCAGGCGGGTCCTTGGCTGTCCCCAAGGGCCAGGCTCTAGGCTGGGTGCCTGGGAGGGTGCCGAGCAGCACCCCAGAATAGTCTCAGCCCATTGACATCTGGGTTACTGGCCCTGCATGTTTCTTCTTCTTCTTCTTCACCAAATTATATGGTGCATTTAAAAGTCAGTGATTTTGTATTCATTCCATATTCCAGGCAAATAATATTTTTTTTTCTTCCCCAAGAGGTAGAAACCTCTGTGCAAATTAAAAATCTGATTATGCAAACTCTGAATCATCATCAGTTCCTACTGAAGAATATTGTAGACAAAGGAAATAGACCTTCTTGATGATTTTTCTGCATAAACCATCTATGTCAGGATATGGATTAACTGAGAGCAAAATTGTTTGGCAAATAAGATTTTTTCCATTAATTTCCCACCTTAAGAAAATAAAATTTGCAACAAAAATTAATGAAAAATTGTTTATATTTTCAAAATAAAAAAATATTTAGGGTTTTGACTAAAAATCTTTTCCAGTTATTTTTTGGAGAAGAAAATTTCTAAGATCAAAACAGAATTATTTAATGTTAAGTTACTGACTTTGAACCGAAATTAAGATCAAGGGTACAGACAGTTGAAAATTTTCCACTTCTGAGAAAATATTTCAGTATTTTAGACCTTTTGCTGACCTGAGAAAATAATTTCATGCGGAATTTTTCACAGGATTTCACAGAAGACAGTATTATGTATTTTAGACTTTTAAAACCTAGACCCAAATATATTTTCAGATGATTGTGTAGCCATGATAAAGGTGAGATGAGTGTCTGCTGCAATAGTACACCTAAAATTTTGATTCTGAACAATGTATTAGTAGTTCTAATTATATCTTTTAGAGACTCATAATCTTAGCTGGTGTTGTGCCCCAGCCAGAAGGCACTGTCTGCTCCATCAAAGTGTGTCCTGTCCATTTCGGTTGGCAACAACATGTAAGCAAAGCAGGGAGATGGAGAGGCCAAAGTGACCCCCCGCCACCTGAGAGGGCTGTGAGCAGGAGCCACAGGCAGATCCAGAGCCTAAACATTGGCCCGGGCTGTAACCAAGCACTTCTGGCTGAGGAATTGCAACATTCAAAGAGGGGAGGGAGGAACAGAGCTGCTCTTTCCCACAGGCTTTACACTGCATGTTTTAGCTCTCCTGTCACTTCAGTGGAGACTTCTCTGATCTTTTTTTACATCATTTTCTTGGTGCTTTTTTTTAGTGTGGATTGTCTTTTGAATTCCATAGTGTGGTGGGGAATAGGGAATGCAGAGGTTGCCTGGAGGCTGTTTGCCCAGAGAGAATACAGACCAGTCTCTGGACAAGTCTGAAATAAAACCTGGAAAAGAAATCTGCCCTTCATAATATGAAGGGCTTTGATAATGCTTTTAGGACTGCAACAATATATTGGTACTAATGCTTGCTTTGCTGAAAGGGACAGAAGTTTGAAGCCCATTTCCTGAATGTACAGAGCAAGATGAAAACCATCTTTAGATACTTTTGTGAACAAAATGATTCACTCAGCTTGTTGATTTCTTTTATATTGTTTGGGGAGATTACTAGGTCACTTTCCTTTTCTGTCAAAGTTTTCCAAAGATCTTCACAATTTTTAAGTATTTTTTTGTGTTTGAAAACCACAACACTCATGTATATGAGGGGTTTTTTAATTGAACAAAAAAATCATAGACATTGTGGGCCCAAGTTATCAATAATCAGCTCAGCCATACTCACAGTCAAATGTTAAAATTGTACTTGCAGGTGCTGCTTGTATAAAGCCAGATGTAATTGGTAGGGAAGGCATCAGGAAATGGGATTCACTTGTATGTGAACCAAATTCCCAAGTGGCTACAGTGCTCAGCAGCAGGACTCCTCAGTGTCCAGCTGCTCCCCTGCAGAAAGTCTTAGAATGGTCCCAGAACCTGCCTTTGAAAATTTGTCCTACTGTTGTGAAGGTTGAACATGTACCATGTAGATTAGCACTTCAATCACAGTCAGTAGTTCCAAGCTTCCTACTTTCTTTAAAGTCAGATTTGACCAAAATATTAGCAACCAGTGTGGCTTGTTCCTTTGTTTAACCACAGGGTACAAATCTCAGGCTTTTAACTGCTGCTAATCTGTTGCTGAGTCCCACTGAGGAGAAAAGGTTGCAGCTTAATGATTTCCAAATAGGTCTTTAAAATTAGAAAGCAATATGTTTATTGGGAAATTATACAAAGTTCTTCTTGTCTGGTATTCAATTTGAAGGTTTTGCATTAGAAATAGTTTGTGGAGCATTAGGTTGTCTATGGTGCAGTACTCTTTAGAGAGAGAAATTATTATTTTCAGAGACCAATATCATAGTCGTGGTTTTGTGAGGAAACACCAAACTATTGGGTTGGGAATGTAATTTGGTTTTGTTGTGTTTTACAAATCTTCTCAAGAATTTGATAATGGAATGTGTTCTGGAATGTTTACGTCAAGTAGCTGTGGGATCTTGATAAAAGTAAGCTGCTGGGAGGGCTTTTTACTTTTTGAGAAAGCTGTTTATAGCTCTTGAGTCTAGAAAGAGTTGTGCCTGTAAATGGACTTGCAGAAGTAGAGATAGGTATTTATAAGATAAAAATCTGTGTTAGTAGCACTGCAGAAACTCTTTCTTCCTTAAAGCCTTATTTGAATTACCATATGATTATTTGTGTGTTCGTAATCATTTATATATAACCTTTCTCCCATTAATACCTACTAGAGAGCTGTTCTTCCCTTTGCTACTCTGGTATTGCTAAACTCAGAAGTATATGTGAGTTTTTACCTGTTGATGTTAAGAGAATAACATAGCAAATTTCTCCAGGAGCCAAATCTTCAGTCCAGGGAACTCAGAATATTTGTTCCTGATAGATATATCTTGGAAGGTCCTGTCTTCTGATGTGACCAGCATTCATGGAGTTCCATGTACTCTCTCCATCAGTACAGCAGGATCTGGTTGCAGCCAAAATCTCTCTGCAAACTGCAGTAATTATCTGCAGTGTCAGTAAGTTGTGATGAGCTGAACTCTGCTGCTGAGTGGCTGCTGAATGTGGGAAAGAAAAATGGATGGTCTTGCTGAAAAATAACCAAAAAACTGAAACTTCTGATGTGAACACTAAACATTGTTCAGGAATATTCATAAACTTTGTTCATTTGTGAGGTATTGGTATTGTAAAGAAATGAATTTTTTGAAGCCTTTGGAGAGTTCATGAGTTCTGATACCTGTGGATTTGAGACACATCTGCACAGTTAACTCTTTTGGTGTTGTTATACAAAATACTGAATCAGTCAGTGCCTCTGAAAAGTAATGTGGAGAAGACAGAACAGAGGTGCAATGAAAAGCAGCCATTGCTTTGTCTTATCACTTTTGTTCATGTGTTCATTTATCAGTTCAAATGATGGCTGTATAAGAATATCCCATCTCCTGTACAGGGTGGTCTGGAACTGCATAAAGTGTTTCTGACAAGGCTGTGGTAACCGTTGAACTTGGAACTCAGTTACACATTCCATTTTGGTTTTACCACTTTTTTTAACAAGAAGTTTCTAAAGTGATTAGAGCACATTTAGTTTCACAAATATTAACTGTAAAGCCCTGATTACTGCAGACTCTGCACAAGGTGCTCAGTCATTCCAACTAGGATTCTGTGGAACCTGATGGTAGAACAAAACCATACAGCAAAATGTCGAGAATGATGCATTGGTGTAAAGTTAAACCTTTGATTACCTCATTACTGAAACCAGCTCTAATGGCTGTGCTTTGGCACGCACCTTTCTCCTGTTTTGCTTAGCAGAGGGAAATACCTACAACTCTGAGAACACCCTTGTTTGTTGCACAGTTCTTTTTCAGCAGAAATCTGCTGTGTTTCCCTTGCAATTTCCTCTTCAACAGGCATTGCTGAGATTTATGAAAGAGTAGTAAACATGTCTCATGTGAATTATAGCAATACAAGCATATTGGTGGTAAAAAGGCAGGTTTTGGTTGAGGGTTTTTTTTATCATTTTGTGGATTTGTTTTAACAATGTTAAGGATGATATAGGGAACATCTCAGTCGTGGCAGAAACAAATAGCAGAGCTGAGTGAGTGATGCAGTTGGAAGTACAAAACAAATGTAATGCAATTTTTATTTGGCTTTTGTGACTTGCACTCATCAGGAAAATCTAAGGTGTCTATTACATATGACAAATGTGCTGGTGAATCCAGACTTGGAAATAAACTTTTGATTACTACAGGGAATACTGTACTTGATTTAATGGGGAAGATTTGCCAAGAGCATAATGAGAACTGCTATGTCATTTAATAGATGTTTAAAAGATGCAGTGGGATAGGATGAGATGTTGAGTGATCTCTATTAAGGAAGTGGTTACTCTAAGCCCCAGTGATGCCAGACTGCTAATACCATCTGTGCCTTTATCTTCTGATTGTCTTACTTGCAGGATTTCTTTTTGCGTAGTTTTAGAAGCCGCAGTGCTTGAATGTGCAGGATCTTGTATCTATAAGGGGTTTTTACAATATGAGTGGGGAAATTATTCATGTACCTGACTTTAAAGCATCATAAAAAGTGATTATTATTTTTTTTAGTGCAGATGGTAGTAGAACTCTCTTATGGAGCATTTAATATCTATTTACCAACTGATATGCCTAAATCAATGACAATGTATTCTGGTTTTATGCATCCCTTATGAAGGTTGTATGGTTACAAGGCATATGATGTTTGACCAACTGCTGAGACATATATGCAGGCATTATTTCTTTTTGTATGTAAAATTCTGAGGCTTGTTACTAGACTTCTTTAAAAATACTGTGGCTTATTTAGAGCACCCTGTATAGTGTGTATGGCAGTTACCTGGTTTTTTTTCTAACAGCATCTGTTACACTATCATGAAGAGACAGTCTCTGGTCAGGACTGCAAATCCCAGCAGCAATTCTAAGAGATCACTTCTTTTCCTTCACCTGAGCCTCTGTAATATTTATAGGTTTGCTAGGAAGGAATACTCTCGTTGCAATTCCAAAACACTGTAAAGTTTAGATATTGGTTTCAGTTTAAAAGGGAAGAGCAGTATCTGAAGGAAAGAGGGCATTTTTATAAGTTTAAATAACTGTCTGGAAAGTAGACTGGCAAATTACCAAAAGAATGGCATGCAGAGAGATAAAAAATAATAAATAACAGACTTAATAAAAGACATAATTAAGCAAGATGAAAGGAATAAAATATCTAATGTGAAGCACCAGTGGTTTCTTTTAGTTATGTTGTCAGTAATAACAAATTTCTCAGGGAAAGTCGTAGTCAATTTCAGACATTGACAAATAGTGCTGTTCTTTAAGAAGAATTTGCTAGGAACAGAGAACAGATTAGGTTATTTCTGTAAGCCCAGAGGTTTACTAATATGTACATCACTTTACATATTCTGAATTATTTTACATCTATGATTCTGTGAAATGTTAGAACTCCAGTGTGAAGAATAAACAAGTAAGCATTTGTTCATGAGTAAAAATCATTCCCTCTGTTCTCAAAGTGGTTGATGGAATGACTAAAACTGGTATGGCCTATCAACTTTCACAACAGATGTTCTGTTTTTGGAGTACAAAGGTGAGGGCACCAGATGCAGGAGAAAATAGAGTTCTCTTCTTGCTGTGCCTATTAAGTAATGAATGATGACAGACATACAAAATACAGATACAAAACTGCCATTGCACCTGTTGGTCTCCTCCAGTGCTATTTCATTGGTAGAAACACCACCCTCTTACGGTGTTGGAGAATAATTTTGGAACCATGTGTTTAGTTTGCTATCTCAGCATTGTGCTCTGTTTACTGTGGCATTTTGTTACCCACTTAGGAGGATGGGCTTTCTGGTAATATTGTTTGAGTCAATGAAGTAAATTCTGGAAAAGAGCAGCCCTTTCCAGCGTCTTGCATCTGACCTTTCAGAAGTTGAGGTTCCAATTTCCTGATCCAGATCGTTGAGGAAATTTTGCTAATAGAGTAAGTCTCTACAGAATCTTTACAGATGCAAACAGTTCATTAATAATTCAAATTGCCTGAATTAAGATGGTCATTCCATTCTTTATTCAGTGTCTGAATTAGTGTAATCTTATTTCCTTTATTTCCTGTACTGCCTTTACCAAATCTTATTTTGATATAGCATATGATTAGGCCATGCTATGAAATACCAAGGGTTGTATTGAATGACTTTGGTCATAATAATTTAGGCAGTGAAAAGTAGATGTATATGAAAAGAAATCTTTACATACAAAACACAGAAATGCTTACAAATATCTTGTAGTATTATATCATTATGTGCAGTCATTTGCTGTCAAATATCGGGGTGATAAACAATCTGGTCTAACAGTAATTTGGGTAAGAACTTCCAGATTTAAGCAGATCTTCTATTAGGTATTCTCTGTATATCTAGTTATACCTAATTTTAGTGCTTCTTAAATATTATCTGTTTTAGCATTGTTTCAAAATTGTACATGGTTGCTTGGTTTTAAAAATGAGGTGAAGTTATTATTGCTGCAGTTGGCTTTTTTTTTCTTAGTTGTAGGTAGAAATGGTTCTGTATGAGAGAGATAAGAACAGAGTGCTCAGCTCACTGCTAAGATACAGATGTGTAACTCCCACATGACAGACATTTCTAAATGTTTGAGGAAAAAAACATCCAACCCCCCAAACCAAAAAGCAATGCAGGTAGCAGAACTTGGTCATGTGCAGAACAGGAATCTATTCTGAGCTTTAAAAGGATGTGGTTATGTAACACAAACTTGCTTGATTGGTCTCAGCCTTCCCAGATAACAAGATATGATCTTAGGCTTTAGTCAGAGTCTTAGCATGGAACACAAATAGATGAAAATACCTGAGCAGGGTTTGAGCTTTTTTGTAATAGTTCGCAGAGGCTTATTGATCATCTTGCATTGAAATGTGGATATTATAGTTATTTGGCCCTCTATCATTCTGTCATTCAAATGTTTCATAGACATAGTTCCAAAATGAATTTGAACAAATTGTGTCTTCTTTAAGATTCATGTTCACTTGCCAGTCTTTTTTATTAACTCTGAAATACATTGCTTTTTCAACTTAACACACTAGGGAACTGTGGAACTCCTGTGGAACTACAGGAGCTGCTGAAGTGAGTGCTGTTGCCTACAGTTCTAATCTTTATTGAAAAGAAATCGATAATAGAAAAAGGCATAAATTTGCACCCAGTGTTGCTTCAAGTTCTATATTTGCTATTTGTAAATGAGCAACTCTTTCACTCCTAGGTGTGTCAAAGTTAATCTTGCACTTCCATTTTGGGCATCAAAGGTGTCCTCTCTCTCTCTCACACAAGCTGTGTGAGTGTCATTAAAAATACTAAGGTACTAAAGGAAGTAGATGTTCATATTAATTTCTGTAATAAAATTTAAAGGTGTTTCTGGGAACAATATAGAATTGAGTGATATCACTTAAACTTCATGGGGAAAAAAATTCTAAGTTTAGAGGCAAATTCATTCCCCAGCTGCTGTAGAGCAACTGTGCAGAACTCTGTCAGCGAGTCAGACATACTGGGTAACCCAGTAACTACTCTGGACTCTCATGCTAAGAGAAACAGCAGAGCTCTGCAGAGTGGGGCTCATGAAGCTAAACTGAGCTCAAGTGGAAGTGAAGGGCCCTGTTGTTCAATCAACAAGAAAAGCTCTTAAATACATATTGAGTTCCTGATGGGCTTTTGGCCATACCTGTTTAATGAGCATGCTGCCAATAAACTTTGCTAGTGAGAAGTTGGCTCTCCAGAACAGTAGGGACTGTAGGTACTAATCAGAAGAGGTTTGCATGTTTTTTCTTGTTAGTAAAAGTGCATGAAGATGCTTCAGTTCTTCATCTCATAAACATTTCTTTGAAGCATAGATAATACCCACTCTCTTGTAGCTTCTTGCTACTAATAGTGGAATTTTCTTTGTGAAAGGAAGAATTGCCTGTTGTGTGTGCCTTTCTAACAGACAGGCTCTGCAGTTCTCTGACTGCCCTAGAATTGAGTTGCAATTGGTTGCACTTTGAGTTCTATGAATTTGAACAGTAAAATAAGAGCACCACATGAACCCCCCCCCCGGATCAGCCCCTCTCACACACCTGCAATCACCAGAAATGCTATTCCTGCAAACATCAGGCATGTAGCACCTCTGAATGGCAAGACATTACAGCTTCTCTTTGTCAGACAGCAATTGTCAGATTATGTGAACGTGAATATGAACGGATTTCCACATCTAGTTGTCCCACTGACTTTGAGAAAGGTCAGCTGTGTTGGTGGGTAGCAGAAAAGGGCAGTGATTTTAGAGGTCTAATGTTAAGAGAGGTGAAGTGGAAGAACTGAGAGATGGGCGAGATCTTCCAAGCAGCCAAGACACTTATGTTAATTATATTGCTTTTTTATTTTTTATTTTTTTCACAAGCTATAAGGAGCTGGAAAAGAATGAAGTTGAAATTTGATTAATGGTTGCCTAGACTGCAGTATGAAAGCAGTGGATAAAGTGCCTTTGAAACAGATTTGACTTTTAAAAAAGCAAGATAATCTGTTATTGTTCCTTCTTTCTTGCATCATCGTCTGGCAAATGAGATACACTTTGGAAGAACAAAACGTAGCTGAGATACCAATGTGACAGCACATCTGATTCACAATCACAGAAATTTCCAGAAGGTATCAGAATCTGTTTTGTTTCTGCAAGGGGAGATGGCAACCCTCCTACAGGGTGGTGCAAAGAGGCATCACATTCTATAGGTGCCAGTAATGCCTAGAGCATTTTATTCAGGGCATTTTCTAACTACCCAGTCAAGTCTTGCGTATATAAAAGAGAGTTACATAAACCTCTAGATTGACAAGACTACTTAATTCAGTCAATACTTGTCATGAGGATGTATTGTAGCCCTTTAGCATCTTCACAGCATGTCCACTACAAGCATTGTCTAATGAATTCTTGATTTGTTATGCACCACATGTCTTAGACTGGGTTAGTGTATATTGTGCAAATAGAGTGTAGAAAGTGGCTACACTAATGGGAAATCATTCACTTGGTCGTTGAGGGAATCCCAGGGACAGAGTTACAGATAAGGTTAAGCTGTATGCATTGTGATTTCCAGACTTTTTTTCTGATAGTCTTCTAATATGTAGTGTTTCATTAGTTTGCAAGTTACTCTTCTGTGATAAAAATAATGGAAGCACGAGGCAGTCTTTTCTTTGCTTTAAAATTATTTAAACCGCTACTTTTCCTGTATGTAAAATTGAATCTACCAATATTATGGCTATGAAGGTAACTGATTTAAAAACCTTTCCAATTGCAACCACTCTTCTGCTTATGTACTGAAATTGATAACGAAGACTTAAGAGTGAAAATGAAATTTATCCCATTCTGTCTTTAGCATGACTCTGGTCAGATCCACAAAGCTATTAATGTATATTCTTTCTTGACACTGTTTTGAGGAGTATAGACATGTGTAACTTTTCCTTATGGCTTGGGGTTTCTTTTCAATCTAAGCTGTGCTTCTGTTTTTATCTCCTGCAGGTCTGGTTGTATTTTCAGACAACCCCCTTCTTTTTTTTTTTTTCCCGCAAATAAACAGTGCTATCAGTCTAAATTTACTTGATCCTGAAGCTACCAAAAAACTCATATGACTGCTAATAGGAAAAAAAGAAAGCCATAGAGCCTGCAGTTACCATGCCAACACTGTTCCCTGGGGTGTAGCCACACAGAGTTGGATGCTGTGAAATTAAGATCTGTGTGATAGGTAGGAGGTACCTTTGCATGTGACTGTGCACTACTTGAAGCTTTCATGTACATTATATTTTACCATTTGTATTTTTAATGTTATGCACTAATCTGGTCTTTCTGTTGTTCCCTTCTTTCTGTGTGCACGTTACAATTTCCTATTTTTGTCGAGTATGAGAGAATCTGGCATTTCAACACATACAGTGTATATAGTAAGTTCCATGAAAAATGAATTGTAAAATGGATGTGATGAAGAAAGAATGGCTTCTGACTTGAATTCTGCCTACCTTTTGATTGTCTCTGTAAAGCTGTTGGAGGTGTACTCTACTCTTTCTTACTTTAGACATGCACAGGACGGGTGGTGACAACATGGGGATAAGCAAAATAGGTCACAAGAGGACCAGTAGCAAAACTCATACGTGAGACTGGTGCAAGGCAAAATTTCTTTAAGTGTGTTTCTCTGTATGTGATTTTTCTGTGTTTGCTTATAGCTGATCCTTAGGAATTTGTCAAATACCAAAGACAAACCTCCTTTTTCTTAATGTACATAATGTGTTTACTGAATGCTGCATCATTCTGTGAAGTCAGAGCTGGTTTCTCCTTACATAAGCACTCCTTCCTTAGATTTAAGGAAAGGGCACTGTTCCATATTCTCTCTCCCACTCTGTTTGTGCTTTCTGGATTGAGGGAGATGGCAAGAGATTAGGGAGTGTCATTCTCAGTAAGTTTTTAAGCTGGTCATGAATCTCTATGACCATCACAAACCTTGATTAGAATTGTATGTTACAATTATACAGTGTTGCGCCATTTCAATGTTTTGATTTAGAGCCTGCTTTGAAAAGCATTTTTTAATGCCTTCACAAATGTACTTACTTCTTGAAGCAAATCCTTTCTAGGATTTCAGGATTTGGGGGATTGTTTTTTTCTGTTTGTTTATTTCTTTTTGTTTGGTTGGGGTTTTGGGGGTGTTTTTTTTCTGCCTTATTTGTTTCTCAATCCTCCACTCACAAACACTTGCAAAGCACAGGCAGAGCTGTTGATAACATGGTGGGCTTGCCAGGTTTACTTGCTTGAACTTTCTTGAAAGACTGTGGATTGGTTATGTAAGTGGAAATTTTGTGGGATATTTTACTAGCACTTTTTCAAGTCTTTGAGAGGTTACGTTGTGCGCTAGAAATGTCAGTCTTGAGGATGGAGACTGAAAGCACCATAAAGCTCATGCAGCTCTAAAATTTATAGTCTGTTTAAATTTTTTTGTGGGTCATATTAAAGATAATGGTGTTTAACTTCATAGCAACTGATTAAAAATGTCTAAATGGCAATGCTTTTGCATACTGGTTTTTGCTGAAGTCATAAGGCAACGAAGTGGAATTCATGGTAACTGCACTTATGTAATGTCCCAATGAGGTTTCCCTCATTCCAGACCACAGCTACACTAAGAAATGTTCAGCAAGTGCACTTTGTTAGTGTTAATAATTAACATTCAAAAAGCAGCTAAAACATAAGAACTCAGCCAGAAAGGTAACTGAATCTGTTCCTGTTAGTTATGTGGAAGTATAAAAGGGATTAATGAATGTTGCAATAACATTAAAAAAAACTAGTCCGCTAGTGGATAGAAACTCATCACACCAAAACATGTGGCTTGTGGTTTAGATCTACTGGGTACAGCTGTGTGTACTGGGGATTTAGGAAATAAAATGTAAAAGTAATGAAGAGACTAGCACATCTGACTCCTCTTGACCAGTGGTTTCCTCTGAGAGTGTTTTTTTGAGATGGCAGCTACAGCTTCACCTATTTAAGCCTTTACATTGTACCAGGCTCGATGAATTTGTTCTTGACATCTGCAAGCATCGTGTGAATGAGGCTGAAGTACAGAAAGGTGGAAGAGAGCAGTAAACCTAATTAGGATCCAATGCATAACAGCTGTTACATCAGAACATAGCACAGATACAGAAACTGTACACAGATGATGGACACTAATTTCCCATGATACATGTATATTTTATGTGTGATGCACATAATTGCCTGTCTTGGATATATGTCTGATAGATACAGCCTGTCTTGGACTGCTTCGTTTGCATAGTAAGCTACTTCCTGGGACTCCATATGATCAAGAAATTCCCTGAGCAATTGAGGCTGGCTCCTTATTTGTCCCCAAAATATGGCTGTGGCAGCCACAGGAGTTGTAGTTCTGACTTAACAGAGATTTTCATAGCCTCAACCCTTTTCTGTAAAACCTATGATTAATTAAGCTGAGGGGAAGGATCTGGAGCTGTAAGTTACTAAAACTTGCTGTTTTCATATATTTAAAGAATTCCCTTGACCTGAATATATTTTCCAGGGTGTAGCCTGTAGGGATTGTGTATTGATCAAATGTATAAATGTAATGAAGTTTTCACTTGAAAACATCCATAAGCATGTATCAACTTCGCGGAATTTTTCTTGTAAGCAAAAAAGCCTTTGGCTCCAATCTTACATCATCAACTTTGGATTTCTGTTGGTCATTTAACAGCCAAATTGCATAAGGCCAAATTTTGCAGCTGGAACTCAAATGAAACTTCTGTTGCCAAATGGAATGACTGCTTAGAGTTATTCTGGAATGTCTGCTGATACTGTATTAAAAACTCTGTTATTACATTTGTGACCCAGCTTGGAGGAAAACACTGTTTTTTGATAAACTTTCATTTGGTCATATTAGCTAATGAACTGAGCTGGCCTCAAATGTAATAACTTTGTAAAGCAGGATGTATAAATTCACCTTCTGTAGAGAGTAATGCCACTGTTGCTGCTGTGTTAATGGAGGAGGCCAGGCCACAGCAGGGCGTGACAGCTAGGTGAGTTGTGTATACCTGAATTTAAACTGAGATTGAAAGCAAAGCTTTTTGATTGTGAATCACAGGAAATCAGCTCACGGGGATACTTTAATCATGCATTGTCAGGCAGAGCACCTGGAAACATGATTTGAGTGGTAACTCTATGTACTGCATCTATCTACCTTCCACTGCACAGGAAATGAGCTTGGTATGCTGATGCATAAGCGAAGACATGCCTCTGAATTAAACCCCATCAGATTGTCTGACTGCGGAAATTAACCACCTGATTGAAAGTGTGCCTTATAAATATTAACCCTAACTGCATTGTGAAAACAGAAAGCCTATTACAACATCTAGTTAATAAACAGATGCCTTCTCTTTAGCGTGTTAGCCCTCATCCACTCCCATTTTCTGCAGGAATGTTTTCAGGAGATTGGCACTTGACTTTTCCTGTAGTGGATTTGTTTGTCAAATAAAGAGCAGAACGTTGGAGTTGGCAGATCGATCGTAGCGTGTGCTCGTATGCTAATCTTCATATGCTGAGCTGCTTGCAGGCTTAAATCCTGAAAGATGTACTTAAAATGGAGATTGTACCTTACCAAATAAGCCTTGATTTGCAGAGTGAAGGAGAAAATCTGAGTCAAAGGGTGAGCTAAAAAGGAGCTGGGCACAGCTGAGCGTAATCCAGTGCTGGCAGTGGGGATTATAGTAAAAATGTTACCAGCCACATAAAACTGGCAATGGATGTCTCCCATAGGAATCTCTTTGAATATTTAAAGCCAGTGCAGCAGATTTGTGTGATTAGGTCTTCCCAAGATGATAGTAAAGTCTGTTGAATATCCCCATGCAATTCTAAAATCTCAGAATAAAATTCACCTCACTTAATTACTGCCTAAGCAAAAAAAGCTAGAGTTGAACTATATGTCTGAGAAAAAAGTATTAATTAAGACCTCTATAATATGCTTGTAATTTCTGATGTCGGGGGAAAGTAGTTCTGAGTTTTCCTGTGATGCTGCTTGACAAGGCTCAGTGCTGCTTGTTTCCTTGCTTTTGCTATTAGGAAAGCTGGTTGGTTCAGCCCTCCTGGCAGATTGTGCCAGCTATTGACAAAAATGAAAAATCCCTAAACTCAGTGTCTTATGTTAATGTTGGTACTGGTAATGAGGTACTTAATGAAGCATCAGATTCTTCAAATTATTTATTGTTTCTTTTTGAGAGGTGTTGTCTTAGCTCCAGTACTTAAAATTTCGGTTTGGTAATGTTAACTGTCAGAGTACCTGGAGATTTTCACTATTTAATTGTCTCTCTTTAATGCTGTTTTACCATACTGCTGTTGAACATGTTTAGCTGTGAAGAGTGTAGTCACAGTATTAAAGAATTAAAGTAACATTAATGCAGCTCATCTTGAAAAAACTGACATACAACAGTACCAACATAATCCATCAACACATTGGTAGGGTTGGTCCTAACAGATAAGTAATTTCAGTCATTTACTAAACTGGAGCTTTATATAGCAACCTATCAAAATATGCAGCAATATCTAATTCAAACCTGACTTACTGTAGTGGAGAAAGAGAAGGAAATATATAAATAATGGAAAAATAGTGGTGGTAAAAGTAACATTTAATTTGGGTTGGAGAGCTAATGAGATAAGAGGATGCAGGTGATCAAGGTGAGGAGATGAGCAGTTCAAGTGCAGTCATATACAGCTCATCATAAAAAGAGTAACAAATACATCAGAGATGTTATTAGACATTCTCTGCTTTGTTTAGGGATTCTCTCAAACACTTCAGCATGAATGCACAGAGAGTGAAAGTCTATGCTGGTGACCTTTGGAAAAAAACAACAACATTTGAGCTAAAAACTCTCAGCATGTTTTGTTTCACTGTCTGTTGCTGTCTGTAAACTACCAAGGACAGCTTGAGCTGCCTGGTTTTTCTCCTTTACGTTACAGCTTTTTTTTCTGATACTCTTGTAGTTTCATTTTCCTTGAACCTTATGCTGTGTAAGTGTTTGCAGGTCAGGCGTGCAGGGGTTGGTGACAACAAACAGTACTGGCATTTCACCTCTTTTGTCTGTGCTGCGATGGCAACACGTGTTCCATTAGCACTCTGATTGCAGCGCTCGCCTCAGGATTCCTGGGTCTGGCTGCTGGATTCTGAAACCATTTGATCAACTGATCTTAGAAATGTGCTGAGCTTTTTTTCCCCAAGGTCTTTCATAGTTGATGTCAGCAGGTGAAATTTTGAAGAGTTTGATTCTATCTGTAAATAGAGGTGCATGAATCAATAAAAGTTGCATGAATTTTATTGAACCGGAGAATCAGGAATCTCTCTACGTAAGAAGAAATTTTCTCTTTCTGCAATGTTTGCTTGTAAAATTAGGTGAGTAATACAAGGGTCTCGATAGGACACTGGGTGCTTTTCTTTCAGTCAGTAAATAAAAGTAATTTTTTTTTTCTTTCTGGAAAACTTTCTGTAGGGTATGTCCTGCACCTACTTAATTGTTTAACTATTTTATGTAGTATGTTTTGTCAGCATTGCTTCTCCATTCTGATGACTGTAGTCATATAAAATGATCCAGATGGACATTATTATTATCAGAGGACTCTAGACAGTCTGTGGCTTGGTTTAAATGATCTGCACACCTAAGCAGGATCGTGTGTTTTGACACACAAAGACATTTTTTGTCAATCACTATGTTCAAGTATTCAAATCCAGATTTTAGTTCCTGCATCTATAGAATCTTCCCTAGGTATCTCTTAGACTTTGTTGACTTCCTTTGCTTTTTTTTACTTTTCCAAATCACTGCTCGGTTCCTTGAAAGTCTCAGCCATGAGAAAATGTTGCAATATCACTATTTAGAGTTATGTTCTCTCTGGAGGGAGAGAGGTGCTTGCAGCACATTTCTGTAGATTCACAGTTTATGGAATATAACTGGGGGACATTTACAGGTGTCTTTTGTGAAGGACTTGCATTTTAAGATCTCTAATCACAATCCCCAGTTGGAGCATATTTTCCTGTGGGACCATTTGGATTCCTTGGGAAGGGTAAAGGGAAAAAGCACAAAGAGTTAATCAGTGTATGAAATGAAAAGCTGATGTGGTAAGTGAAGTAACCATATACAGAGTTAGGAGAACAATTCTTTAAGTTGATTTATTTCCTAACACTCCTTCATCCCTTCACAAATGTATCAGTTTTCTTTTGAAGTATGTAAATGGATAGCAGGTTTAACTAGTGAGTCACATGTTGTTTCTTTATATTTTAACAGTTCGTATTTCAAGTGCATTTGTAACAGCACAGTTTTTTCAATATATAGCTGCTTGCCTAATTCTATTTATAGCATAATCTTAATTTTAATATTAAAATGGAGAACAAATATGACAGGAAAAAATAGCAAATTTTTGAAAGTTTCAGCCAAGAATGTGAAAGACTTGTAGTAAGGAGTGTGAGACCCTTGTTCAAATCTAGAGCTGTGACAGTTCCAAACAGCAGCTGGTGCTTATCTGTGTGTCTGACAGAGCAGAGCTTGGACTTCAGTAACACATACTCTAATAATTCAAGTGTTATTTAGTTTATATATGCATTAGAAAAGACCCTTTGCATTTGGAGTCATTATTTTGTGATCCTTTTAAGGCAAACTGTATTTGCTGGTCCTCTGACCTTTGTCCCAGTCCAGCCTATTAGGGTAAGTGCAGTTGGGTGAGTGACAGCAAAAACCTGCTAGGAGACTTGAAAAAGAATTACCTCAAACATAAACAGGGGAAAGTTGTGATGAGGGTGTCTTGTGGATAACCTCGGTGTTACACCTTTGTTCTGTTGTCCTATTGTTTAGTGATAGGAAGCAGAGACCTCCCATCTCCTTGCTTATATGAGTGCTGCTACTTCAGTGAAGTTCACAACTGGGAATTTTGCTTGCTCCTTTCCTATTTCTCTGAGTGATGTTACTGTCTTCTGCTGTGTTTTGGAGTTTGTTAAACTAATGTCATATGGGCAGTGCTATATACTGGAGAGGTTTAGGTTAATATTTCCTTGATCATATAAAGGACAAAAAGACCATGTTGATAAATCAGTGGGGGAAGTGAGCAAATCGTTAGTTAAATGACTGTTGTGGGCTGATACTAGAGAATTTAAATAGAAATGCATAGAGGAGATTGGAAAGATGATGGTGGAAGTTGGCCCAGGCTGTGTGAAGAAAGTAAGCATTGTGTATCAACAGCTTGCTGGTGTTGTAGCCCTGACCAGTGCTGTGAGAACTTTTTTGGGTGGTGTTTCTGCTCTGTCATTTCCCCCCTGTGATTCCTCAGAGAGTATTTAAGGATTAAGGAAGGAAAACAGCACAATGTTTTGAGGACAGAGTGCAGGACTGCAGTCTGTGTTCCACTGTCTGCTGCCAGGGACCGTGCGGTGAGTGCTCTTGGTCAGCCTTGCACCGAGCCCTGCTCGCTTGGTTTGGAAGGTGTACTGGCTCCTGCCAGCAACAGGCACCAAACCTGTGGAGGCCAGCAGGGCCACACAGTGTTCTGCAAGCTCATGAGATGATTGTCAGGGATTTAACCAAGTAGCAGAATACTTCTAAACACCGAATTCCAGCTAATTTCTTGTTGATGCTATCAGTTATTTTGAATTCTGAGTTCTAAAAGTGACTTTCAGTATGAACTGTCTGGCAAACCGATGTGTCAAGTTCAGAGGGGTCCTCTCTAAAGTCCAGGTACCTAAAAGGTAAAAAAATGAAATGGCTTTCAGGTGTCTACAACAACAGAAATTTTCTCTTAAATCACAGTTTCTTTATCTGTGCAGAACATCCTTAGAAAATAATCAATAATCTGTCTTTCTTTCCTCACTGCTCTGTTCCCCATGCAATGCTTTAGGTGATAAAATAGGTGCTTTTGGTGATAACTTTAAAGCACCCGAGATGAGATGCCCTTCTGAGAGCACATGTAAGAGACTAAGATATGAAAATTAATAGCAACTCACTGCATTCCTATAGTAAGTAAAAGAGTAGTCTCAGAAGACAGAAAGCAGGGTGAAATTTTTAATTTTTTATCAGTAAGGCCAGTGTGCCTCTGGAAAGGAGGGACTGGGTTGTTACCACTGTTACAAATAAGGACTTGAATTCTGAGAACCATGCGAGGCAAAGATGGAATTTATTTGAGCCATTGACTTCTATGGAGACAGAAAATCCTGCTTTCCATGCTTTGTGTTTGAGGAGAGGAACATTTAATTCTTAATTCTGAGAAACTTGTTGCTTTTTCTGTAGAGGAGAAACAAAGGACTGACTGTAGTGTTGGAAAAGTCAGAGCTGTAACATTAACTCACTTCCCTAGTGACTTTTTATCAAAGGTATTTTTAAAGGCATTTGAGGACGAAACTGTTAACTGTGCCTTTGAAAAAAGCCTACTGTGAAAGCAAAGGTGATTTAGAAAGGCTTATCCAACTGCAGAAGTTGGCAAATCTTTGATAACCCTTCATACTGGTTTCAGAATTTCAGGAAAACTTTCTTAATCTTAATTAATTCTTAATAACAACTTGCTTACAAATGAACTCATGTTCTCCTGCAGTCTTAGTAATAAGAAGGCCACAGTGAACGTTTGGATACCTGATGTGGATCCCTGCAAAGGATGAGTTGTGTGCAGTGTACCCTGAAAGAGAAGGCTAACAGAGAGCAGTGGCTCAGATCCTTATTGAGTGTTACATAACTGGGTATTAAATTTTCCAGAGTGCATGCCCATATTTATTTCAAACCACATTTGGTGCTGGTGCTTTCCTTCATGTTTCCATACCAGCTTCTTCTCAGCTTCTAAACAGTGTTGGCTTGGATATAGCTGAAGCTATTTATGTCTTTTTGGCATCATGTGTTGTGTAGTCAGGGTTGTCTGTAAGTTCTTATCAGTCTTGAGCTACACGTTACACAGAACTCCTGTGAAGGTTATTCCTTAGAACATGCCCAGGAACAAGTGCCACTCCTGGGCTATAAACTCTGTTTCCTAACACAAACTCAGTGGTGTTGTTCTCTTATCCTGGATACCCTGTGAGGTGTTCCTGTGAGGTTGGTACCTGACTGCACTGGCTTGCTGTCCTGACAGGGCAGTAAAAGAGTTGTTGCTGCAAAAAGGTGTCAAACCTTTGGGGACAGGATGTAGATCATAACAATAGTGATGGAGAGTTGCTCTTCATCTATTTGTCAAATACCCATTTCCACACAAAAATATGTCTTTGTGACTATATTTAGGACCATCATGTCCAACTAAATGTCAGGATTTTTTGTATTTTCAGGATTTCATTTACTTTCAACAAAGTAATTTGTTCTGCTGCAGATCTGGGGGAGAGATATTGTTGCATTTATGTCTTAGTTTAATGGTAGAATCAGCTTAATTTTCTGATTTCAGAGCTGGTTAACACAAACTGCATTTGAATATGGTGCTTTTCCTTTAGTGTGATTGCATTAATGGGGCTAAAAGCTGCATGCCATTTTAAAGAATTTTGTGATTTTTGTGTGCCTTGTGGCATCAGTTACAGTACTTGGTGTCCTTTGTAAGGAATGCAAGACTAGGAGGGACCATCTGGGCTATCAAATACAAAGCCCTCACAATTGCAGGCAGAGACAGACCTGGTGCAGAAAGGCCCACAGAGTAGTTTTCTTTCACCCTCCCTCGCCAACAACAATAAAGTAGTTCCCAAAACCTTACAACAAAGTAAAAAATGTTTTTAATCAATAAGAAAGAAAACTACTGTGTCAGGTTTTATCATGGCCAACAAGAAAATCTAAAGTGTAATGAATTGCATACAAGTTGGGAGAAAAAAGAAAGCACTTACAATTAACTGAGGACAGGATTCAGAAGACTTGCAAATTTTTGCAGCATACTTATTGCCAATTGTGTTTGTGAAAGCAAAAATGAGCACTAGTTGGCACACAAGTTGCATATAAACCTCTTACCAGTTTGGAAGGGACATCAGAGCTATTGAAGAATGGATATCCAAAGCAGAACTATCATTCTGAGCTACAAGGAACATTTCATTACATAGTATAAATTATCTTTATCTTCGAGAGGAATATAAACCAACAATTATGAAAAGATAGTCTAGTAATGCAGCTATTCATTGTAAGCAGTTTTTCGTGGTTTGATTTCAAGTTAATTTGAAAAAACAGCATCTTTTGTTCAGAGAAAGGAACTGCATGTGTTACCATAACATTATGCAGATCAGCACCCATTACAGTAGCATTTATTTTAATAGGAGGAGGTTTTCCTGCTGTGAGGGGGGCAGTCAGTTGTTTAGTTCCTTAATGAGTTCAAAAGAGTGCAGTTCTTGTTTCTGTCTTAGTGTCTCTTCAAAGATGTATCTTTTTCCATGTGTGGGAGACAGTGAACATGTGAATGTTTGCTTTATGTATTTGGAGGTTCTCAATCCACAGGGGTGCATACTATCTTGAATTAATCTTCATTAGGGATTTACACATGAGGGAATTTTCTCTTTCCAGGCCCTTTCTCCTCTCTACACAGGAGACAGATGTCCCTGCTGAGTTTAGGTATGGTTTTTATTCTTCACATATTATCTGTGATTACTTTAAATTCATTTTTGCTGCTTTTAGGAAAGTTTTTTATCATAAAATAAAAATATTTTACCCATACCTGAATGAAAGAAATAATTTAATACTATGAAGAAGAATGAACTGGCAGTATTAAATATGCACCACAGTAAATCCCCTGGTTCTTTCCTTCAGCTTTTCTATGAGTGATTAAAACAGCCTAAGAGTTCTGCTAATCAATGTTAATATATGCAAATACATCTGTGAATGTTCATGCACACCTACATGCTCATATAGATGAAGTCTTACAGTTGTTAGCACGGTACAGAGCAGGTTCCCTCCTGGGGACAAGTTTGCCAGTGCTCCCGGTTGGTTTCTGACAGGTGTCCCAGCACCTTTTGGCATCGGTGCTGTCCGAGGTGGGTGAGTGTCATGATCTGCTCCTGTGGAACATGTAACACAGTTAGGACTGCTGGGGAAATTCTGTCTGTAGGTCTGCACAGCTCCCACGTGCCTGGATTTGAGCAGAAGTGCAAGGTTAAAACCTGGCCCACAAGAATTGGGTATGGGGGGAAAGCCTGACTGTGGCTGTTGGGCCGCACAGGGAGGGCGGGAGTTCCTGCTGAGCTGTCAGGAGCAGCCTGTGCTTCAGCAACAGGTTGTTTGTCATCACTGCATTCTTCAACTGCACTTGCTTGTGGATTTTAATTATGTTTCTTGCTGTCTGTACAGATTATTCAGCTTACTTTGGTGTATGCTAAAAGGGTTGTAAGTGTTACTGTCAGGTGATTTTTAGTGACACCTAGGGAAGTTAATTGGTCTTGGAAAAAAATAAGTATGTACATTAGAATGATTTTTTTAAAAAAAAAATATTCATTACGAATTGTTACCTGGTAACTGTGACCATCTCCTCTAGTTCTTATTTAGGTATAGCTCAGGTAAAAATTAATTTGAATAGAAATTTTGTCTGGCAGAGATTGTAAGATTTGTTTCCAAGTACTGTGGTTAATTTATATAGTACCCATACTTATTTAATTTACAATAATAACAAGTTATCTAAAGACTTTTAAAATGCCTTTTTAAATTATAGTAATATACAGTTAGGATGGAAAGTTATTTAATAACTCTGTAGATGCAAACAGAAATTTTAATTAAAATTATTTAGGTTACTTAATGCTTCCATAAAGCCAGTGCACAATACAGGAAGTACAGAACATTAGATAATAAATTCCAGAATGTTAAAAGAGAATTAAAAAATAAAGCAGAATAAATAATAAAACTACCAAAAAAGAAACATCCCTGTGTATTTCTGCAGTGTTTGTGGAGCTCTGACTTTTCCTTCTATATGCAGAACATTTCTGTCAAGGCCAGTTCTTTCCTAACCCTTGCAAAGAAATAGACCACAACAGAAATAGAATCAGATACAGTTTTATCTCCCATGCACTGTGTAACCTCAATACTGGTAGGGGGTTTTTTTTAGCCTGTTATTATCTACATCTGGTTTAAAAACTGTACTTCTGGATAAAAAATTCTGGTTAGCACTTCCAGTGCAAGCACACAGACCAACAAATCTGACAAACAGTGCACACTGCTGAAGATTGAAAAAATGCTAAACAGCATTTAACACAAAATTTCTGAGTAATATTGTACCACTGTTGTTCTTGTGAAAGACAGGCAGCAATCCTGCTGGTTAAACAAGCAGTGTTATTGCTTTGTTGGGAGCCTCTTGTGTTATTTTTGAGTATAATATTGCTTGGCTCTTTATTATTGTTTCTTATTGTTTCATGTTGCTTTGCTATTTGCATGCAAAGGGTTATCTCTTACTAAGTTCCCATCTTATGTGTGCAGGAGACAAGGATAGTTTTCAATAATCCCTTTGACAACATTTAGTAGATTGTGCTGAGTGCTAACAGTGCTTTAAATTGTATCTCCAGTATCTCAGGGTGTGATACCAGATATGAGCTGAAGAGTTTCAGGAGACTTGGATTGAACAAACCTTCTTTGGCTAAAAATAAAACCCCCAGAAATGACTGAGAAGCACCCTTGAGCAGAGAGAACCCTGTCCTTAGCAGATAATGAGGCTAGAATAAGTTGACTCAAACATTTATGTTTTCCCTCAGTAAGAGAGGGGAAGAATTTGGAAGAATTAATTTCTTTTTATTCCTTTTTCAGTTTCCTGTATTCCCGTGTGTGATTAGACAGTATTAATTTTGAAAGAGTCACTCTGGATCTCTGCATTTGCACAACGGTCTCAGCTCTCCTGGTAGCTGAGCTGCCAGCTGGTTGCCTGTGCTGAAAACTGGTGAATGAGGCTCAGTTACCAGGGACATCAGGAATTCAGGAATGATGCAATTCTGCCTCAAGGGTCTGTTCTTTCTGGGGATGCATTTCTGAGAAGGCCTCAAAGATTTCAGGCTGCAAAGGTGAAGATCACCCTACAAGAAATATAAAGCCCAGATGAAGAGATATGAAAAATAATTGTAGTTCTTGTGTATCAGCAGGTAGGGCTGCCTGCAGGAATCTGATCTTTCCCTTAGTCCTCAGGTCATTGGAAATGATGCTCTTTCATGTGTTTCTAATGACAGTTCATTGGAGGATTCCAGTGTGGGTCTTTACAGTGAAAAATACATTAATATGCTGAGTGCTTCCAAATGGATATTTGTGGAGGGTGTATTTGTATTGTTAGAAAAAAAATTTTTGGGGGGGGGGGG
>VXBX01001600.1:945943-1025427 GCA_013400415.1 Scytalopus superciliaris
GGGGGGGGCACTGGGGAAGAGAAATTAGTGCAAAATCAAGTAGATATTAGTATACATCTTTATTGTTAAATAGCTATGGCTACTATGAGCTGCTGTTCTTGGTACAAGCCTTCTCTATGATCCAAGTATAGCATCTGTCTTTCCTGTATTCTACATTTGCACTGACATAATGATTCTGAACTTAGAATCAATAAGCTGGGGGAATTAGTCATTATGTATGAGTATTGTGTCCTTTCCCAGGGAATTTAATCAGTAACACCATGCACAATTAATTTGAACAAATCCAAGCAGGTTACAATGGGATCAGGAGCAGGACTATATTTTTAACAGTCAGGCAACACCTATATTAAGTGTTCAGATTAAAATTATAACTAGAATTAAAATTCAAGTGAGGCCTATTTCCCTTTAACCAATTTCTTGGAAATAATCACTACTGAAGTACATATTGAGCCCTTTCATTAACCTTTAAAAGAAAGCCTGTAAGTGTTGCTCCTTGGCTGAGATGTTAATATGCTAGTCATGCTGATGACCTGTTCACAAATGCTGAATTACCAGCTGCATTTGCATTGATCTACAGCTGAAGAGTGCTATTTCAGAGCTGAGTGTTGTTCTCCAGCTACAACTGTATACAGTTATTTGAGTGATAATACAACAAACATTAATTATGTTGATGAAAATGCATCAGTTTTTAATATGGTGAGTATGAAATATATGATTTTATATATATGTTGGGAAATCTTACACAATGAATAATAATTTTCCCATCAAAGACTCCAAAATAGACAGTTACTGCACTCCTAAAAGCTTATGGTGTGAAGGGGTGAGATAAAAGGTAAGAAATTGAGCCATCTCAGAGGGGAAAGTTGCTTCACTAGCATTCCATAGCTGATTGTTGCCTCAAAGAATCAAATTGCCTATTTCCAGAGGGCAGCTTGTCATCTAATACAATGACTAGCTGCAGGTTCACCAGCTCATGGGGCTTTTTCCTCCCTAACAAGCTGTGCCAAATTCAAGGTCTGTCACAGCACAGAACTCAAGCAGGCAAGTCAGCTTGGACTGGGAACTGGGCAGTGAAAGAGGAAGGGCACAGAGTGGTCCAAAAGCCCCTGTAGGGACAGGTGACAGAGGCAGGAGCAGTAATTCTGCTTTATGCCTTTGCCCCAGCTCCTGCTGCTGAGAAGTTTTAGGATCTCTGTGTCTCAGCTGCTTGTGCAGTGGCAAGGAGGCAAAGGCAGGAGAGGGTTTGACTGGGACCTTGGGTGGCACAGAGATGTCAGAAGTGGTGAAGCATGTCTAAAAGTTTATGAATCAGTGCTTTGTGCTGTATTGGCTGCCATAACTTGGTCATTGCTCAGGTCAAGTTTATCCTCCTGATACAATAGGAAAAAGGAATGCAAGTTCTGTACAATTACAGTGTTAGGCTGTTGTGGAGAGGCCACCCTTTGTCCTGGCCTCACAGTCCACTTAGTGGTAATGATGGAAATGACTGTCTCTTTGAGATGAAAGCCAGTGACAAAAGCCACATTTCTGGTTCATTCCTGTAATATTTCTCTTCAATTTAGTATGTCTTGAAGGTAGGGTTTTAAACCTAAAAGCAGGTGAAAGTGCTACACTGAAAGCAGATGTATGCTGTATAAATATAAATGAATAGAAGTAAGTTGTATTAGCAGTACCTACATGTCTGCATGCATTGAAAGAAAACTGTGAAACAGAAAATGCTAAGCAGAATTAAAACCAAGGCATATTGCAAGATTTGGGTTTCCTGCCTTGGGAATGGCAAAGCCTTTTGTTGGTGATGATTTTTTTTGTGTAGTTATACCTAACGTGTTCCTGCTGGAGGAATTTCTGTAAAGTAATAGTAGTAATAATAATAATAATAATTTAGTTATACTCTCTCAAATAAGAAGAAATAGAAGTAATTCAAAGGGGGTTTTGAAGAGTGAAAAAAGATGTAGTCACAGCTCACAGGGAAAGAGAAATGGGGATAAATATGTCCTATACCTAGAAAATCACTAAAAATCAGGCCCAACAGGTATAAAGCAAAACAGAAAGTTAAGTCACACATCCTGCATTATGATTAGTTTTAGTATTTGATGGGAAAGTTGCCTAGACTACCCGTTTATAAATAAGATTTTTTTTCTCATTGAATTCCAGCATAAAGTCTCTCCGAGCCTCCCCATGTGAAACTGAATTGCAGTAGTTAAACCCCATCAGCCTCAGCCTCCTTGTATGAGGCCCAATATCAAACAATCCTCAGCCTCCCTGTGGCTGCTGGACTTACAGCTCAGGGCTGCTCTGTTGTGCTTCCCGGGAGGTCTCCAGTGCGTTGCTTCAGACTGAGACCATCTCTTTTATTGTTGAGTTCAGACTGAGGGTATTCAGAATACAGATCTATTTTGTTTCTAAGGATTGTGTATGTGCTGATGACAGTGATGGTTTGATATGCGAGGGTTTGACTGCTCAGTGACTGTCTGGCAAACATGCTGCAGTCTGTGAGTTGGCTTGTAAGGGGATAGATCACTGTATAGTGATGGAGTTCTGCTGTCATTCTTCTGCTGATGGCATTCTAACATGAAGCGTATATTTTGTATGAGCAAGCAAAGCTGTAGGTAGAGGAGAACTAACTGAGGCTCTTTTCTCTGCAACTTAGGGAGATGACTGAGTTTAAAAAAGATGTTAGTCTGCTGAAGGACCAAACCACCACAATATGAGCACAGTTGGTAACCAACATATGCATGGTTAGTTGATTATTCTGATTATCCCAGAGATATAATCCCAGAGATTATTCTGTTTTGAAAAACATGCAGTTTTTCTGGTGAGTACTAAAGCATTTGGACACTGAAAAATCTTAATGCGTACACAGCAAGCTGACAAAACATGACCACTGGCATTGTAAGCTTTTGCAATTTAAAATATGCCATCACTCTGCCCTCCAAATACAGCCAGAGGTTTGTATGTTTGTAGTAGGCACAAGTGGTTCTTTGAACCAAATGTATGCATGCAGAAGTCATTTGTTCTCAGTTGTCTCATTTCCTACCAGGAGCACGTCCAGAATAGTAAACACAAGGTCCAGTCTTTGGATCAGTATAATTTAAAATCTAGCACTGAGATTGCTGGTGTCAGCAGGAGTCCGGGTGGGTGATTGCTGCAGTGATGGGCTTTAAAGAAAGGGTCATTCTACACAGTGGAACATAATCACTAAGTTAGTTTATAAAGCCTTCCATATACTTTGTTTAGGGCAATTTTTCGTTTCTGTCTGTGGTACTGCATACTGAAGCCTAGGGTTTTATAGGTGAACTCTTAACTCAGATTCATGAGTCATCCCTATACTTTTAGACTTCAGAAACCCAGTGCAGTAAGGACCAAGTCATTCAGCTCAGTGCTTCCATGTGTTTGGGCTTGCAGGTGATACATACAAGCTGTCTTAAATTCAATTCTGTTGGACTTCTCTGCATGTTACTCTGTTAGCCTTTGTCGTGCTGTTTTAAACAAGCCTTTTTTTTGAAAGGCAATCAAATTAAGGAAGAAAAGGTCAGTAATAGGAGATCTCCCGTGGAGGAGTTTGTGGCAGCTGACACCCCTATCCAGATCCCTTGTGTCCTGGTGACAGAAGCTGGCATTCAGCTGCTGTGGTATCAACTTAATTTGCAGGTGGCATCAACTTCCATGTATAGCAATAAAAGGTAAAGTGAGAATTTTGCATTCAATATTACGCAAGTCTCTTACTCTACCTTTATTTTAAAATATAGCACTGGTACTGATGAGTATTAGTCTGCATTTTCAAATATATTGTTTCAAAACATCCAAGATGACAAAAAAAGGTTTTATTCTGAGTTCTAGTGGAAGGTTGCTTAGGAGGTCCATGCATGGGTAGCAGGTCAGAAAAAAAAGATTTAAAAATGTTTAAAAAATTATTTATAGAAATATAAAAACCCCATGAAGTTTTCTGTTACTTCAACTTTTCAAATATTATACTAAGCACAACACAGTAGAGAAATGGATCGGATTGAGCTCTGTCCTATGAGATAATCAGTGTCTGTGATGTTAGAGCACATGTAGAGTTTGAGGTTCCTGATCTTTTTTTCTCCTCTACCAAGTCAAGTTTCCCTTCAGAGTACTTTTTCATACAGCTGTTGCCACAAACAGATGATACGAGTTTCTTCAGAGACTGACACAGATTGCAGCTGATTTGGGAGTTGGTGTTTAGAATGGCATGCTTGAAAAGCCACGGCTACAATCTGGAAAAGGTTTTGACGTGGCTGAATCACTTGTTGCTTATCTGTTCTGTAGATTTGGGGGTACGAGCCATTGTAGGACTCAGGGAAGAACTTTCAAAACAGGGTCC
Organism: Scytalopus superciliaris; assembly: GCA_013400415.1. Lineage (NCBI taxonomy): Eukaryota > Metazoa > Chordata > Aves > Passeriformes > Rhinocryptidae > Scytalopus > Scytalopus superciliaris. Next base: position 950,289 of record VXBX01001600.1, read on the forward strand.
CCTAATTTAAATACTTCAGTTTCCAGTGCATGCCTGTTACATAAATGTAATGTATAAATGCCTTATGTGACTATAGCAAGCAGCTGTGATGTAGCTGGTGAATGCAAATAGCTTAGTAGAGGCCTTGGACAGCCCATACACATTTGCCTGTAGAGATCAATGTTAATTACAAAAGCAGTTGTTTCCTCAAAAATTGTTTGTCAGAGTTCTTGTTTGAAAAGAGAGATGAATGTGATAGAACAAGGCAGCTATTTGGTTTCCAAGAAATACTCACAAACATAGAATTAGTGCACTTTTTTGTTATTGTGCTGCTTTGTTTGTTTTCAGATAATGTTGCAGCACAGAAAATCCTGGGTTGTAGAAAATAAAAAATTAGTAAACCTGCATTGAAATAACAGTTGACTTCAAAGAACATCTTTGATTCTGGAGGAGTGGTTTTGGAACTGAAGCGAATTTGCTTTGAATTTACTTAGCTTGTATTCATGCCTTCCTTTCTTCTGTTAGTTGGTAATTTCATTGATCTGTGCATTTACCAGCAGTGTATATAAAGACATGGTGTAACAATGATAGGATTTGTATGCTAAAGCAGCATGTGAAGGCACTTTGACAAGTTTGTGGTTTACCAACACTAGTTTTACAAGGTTAGGCTGGAGCTCTCCAATTGACCTACATGAGCTGTTTACTCAGCCTCTCATAGTGCTGAAAATCAAGTTGTGTTATCAGCTGAGTGAGCAGCGAAGTCGTACTGCCTTCAGTGCTTACCAGTTGGGCTGCTTTGCCTCAGTGAGCCAGTCATAATTCTCAATTAGTTTCAGGGTAATAAATTCAGAGAGTAATTTTGATCTCAGCTACAAAATTGCTTCTTTAAATGCATAAGACAGTCTGAGATACAAAGAAAAATTATTCATACATATTAATAAAAACCCAGAACACAAACGTTTTAAAATTTGGTAGAAGAGTTTTTTGTCTTTGGAAGGAGGAAATGGCTGGATCTTGCATGTGCTGGGCTGATGGCTTTTGCCCAGTAGTATTTTCCATCAAAACAGATCAATAATCCTTTTAACCAGAGTGAATAGAGTAACCAGCTGGTGGTACCTGCTTTCAGTGCTCTGTGTGAGTTCAGGGATCTCAGCCCAGGCCTTGCCCAGCTTGACAACACTTACTACAAAATGCATCAGCAATATTTAGGGACTTTGTGGTTGTTTTGGCTGTAGGGCTCAAGAGTGAATGAACGTGGCTTGGAAATTAATGCCTTCTGTTCCCTCGGAAAAGGTCATTCATTTTAGAGTAACTGTGCAGCGTGTGGATTATGCTGGTCCCTGGGTATCTCTCTGATAGCAGCCTGCTACTCACAGCCAAGGCACTCACTTCTCCTGATCATATTACCACTTGTCCTTTTGGTGTGAAAAGTTTGGTGTTTAATTGCATAGACTTAAGTGGGTTTGTGTTACTTGTAGCCAAGACACAGAGGAATTTGAAGTTCTGCTTTGTGTGCTGTACAGTACAGCTGTATGGCTCCTGGGCTCTTGATTTAGCAGGTAACACCTGTCAGATTCATGTAGCAAAATAAGAATAAAAATTAATGTTCTCTTTTGTGAATTCCCTTCACCAGAGGAAATCCAAAGACTTTATTTCTTCAGATTTGCTGGTGCATTTACTTCACATAACAATAATTATCTGAGATAAAATTCTACTGTACTTTGACTCCCGTTGGTAGTGAAGCTCATTACACCCCCATTGTAATTATTGCCCTCTTTATGTATACCTCGTTAAACACTTCAAAAGCTGGCATCCAGGGGATGCTGTTTTAAGAAACTATTTAAGTGATCAGGATGAATTATGTAAGGTAGTAACAGTATGTTCCTTCTACATCACTTCAAATCTTACAAAATCTGGGGTGCATAATAATTGAATTTATACAAATAATATTATTCTAACAGTTCTCTGATACACACTCAGGATGCACTTGCATCACTAATGCCAGTTTACCTCTGGGAGCAGTCCTGCTGAAGAGGATATAGGAGTACAAGCCATTGCCAACAAAAAAATGGCATCTCTACCTGCAATACTCAAGTAAAAGTATGTCCTGAAAAGTGTAGCATAGGAAAGGGGCAGCCAACAGAGCTAGAAATGCAATTAATAGCTAATAAAGATATTAAAATAAAAAAAAGACATTTTGTTTCATCCCTGAAGTTGTACCATTCATGACACAGACTCTCAGCTGTTGGTATATGACATTTTCAGCTATGGAGGAGGGATCAGATAACCCAAAAACGATTAACAGGGTGAGAAATGCTGCCTTTCACAACTTGCAGCTTCTCCTTTGGGAACTGTTGTGTTACATGCAGGGGATAATGCAAACTTACACTGAAATACGATTTTCATTTCAGTGCTGTAGAACTTCACTTCCAAGATCATAACATTCAATATATGAAGACCTGCATTTCTAGTAAAGACAATTGAATTTTTAGAAAGGTATTTCTGCTCTACAAAATGACTCTTAAAAATCAAATTCTGAAGCGAATCACAGGGCAAATGAGTTCATTTAATAGCAAGACAAGACTATGTTGGTTTGGAAGATGTAGCAAAAGTCTCTCCAGTTTAGGGATTGCTATAAACAATTCTCCTGTATGAATGCTGTAGTGCTTAGCCCTTGTATAAACCTAGTAATTTGCACAGACATTTTACATGTCTGAGGATGCTCTTTGAAAATATTGGACTGCGCAGTTAGTCTAGAGAATGAAACAAACGTGACAAATACATCAATGCGGGTGCTGTAAAACCAAACCCCTGTTTAACTTGCCATGGTAGAACTGGTTGTGTAGAGGTTACTAAAGCCAGCCTTTTTGAAGCAAAAATCAGTTGCTTGCACTGTTAATATGCATCAGAGAGCTGGTTAAAAAAAAAACCAAAAAAAAGCCCCTTTTTTGTTTTTCTGACCACATTTGGACCAAATTTCAATGCATTCCATGCTGTACCCCCTGAATAGCAGTATATATACATAATACCTGTGAGCAAAAGCAGCAGTGAGGATCTGGGATGTTTGCCGAATCTAATACTGAGATCAAGTTGTTTATACTGGTGAGAGGCCCAAGTCAATTATGAAGTCAGCACTTCTGATTTCTCTACAGTTTTGTTATTTGGATCGAGATCTTATTTAGACTTGTCTCATATTCTGGTATCTGAAACCATCGTGCATGCAAGGCCGTGCATGGAAATCTAATGTGGGAATGCCACGCGCCCGTGCGCACAGCTTCTGGTTATTTATTAAGTAACAGCTGTTTCAATTAAATATTTTACTTTCAATCACAATAAAAAACTAGTAATAGTTTGACTCAGTAGACATTTTTAAAAGCATATTAAATATTTAAAGAAGTTTTTTCTGCTGGTAGCTTAGTGAAGCATCATCTGTTGGTGATCACACAAGAACACTGCAGGGCTTCCTTTCAAATATGTAAACAAATACTCTGTCCCTCCTGCTCCTTCTGGATGTAGGACACCTGCTGACTTCATTGTAGTTCCAAGCATAATTAAAATATGGAGTAGGAAATGAAATATCTCTAGATTGTCCTGATCTTTACAAATGTATTTTGTAACAGAAAAAAACACAGCATTTTTAAGGAATATAAAACTTCACATAATAGTAAGGTTAACTTAATATGCAACATGTGCATACCCTAATAAAGTAGCTGCTCATTTTCACTCATTCACTGTTTTTTCCTTTTAGATTCTCGTCAGGTTCTTTTACTGGTTTATGCTACTCTGATTTAGTGATAGAAATGGTAGAACATTCTGTATTTAGCATAACTTCTGTTTCTTTTCTAAATGGGACCACTTTGATTAACAACACCCCGATTTTGACATTTCAAGTGTGTTATGGATTAAACATAAACAAAATACAAAAAATGAGATTATTCTTTATTTTTGTTTTTCCACAGAGATACAAAAAACTCTGGCTCAGAAATGAGATTCCCCCCTCCCTACCCTGCCCCCCTGCAAATTTTGCATTCACCTTTTTCCTACCAAATCCCCCCATAACTCATGCACGAAATCAGTGATGCCTGTGGGGTAGAAATCATTGAAACATAGAACCTGGAAGACTGAAAGCATCCAGGCATGAGCTGGGATGGGCTCTGCCTGCAGAAAATATGGGAGACTCTTGGGCAATTTAGTGCAGAGTGCCAGAAACCTGGTTCGTATCAGGCAGTGTCATCAGACTTCAAAGGATGCTCTGTGACTGAGCATTGCTTCCTGTGCTGCAACAGTGAGGCGGCCAGAACATGCTGAGCATGTGGCTGGGTTTGTCAGGATATTTGGGAAGGGAAAGAGGAAGGATCAGCGTTTTCTGTGTAACACAGTGGGTAATAAAAACTGAAGTAAGTTTTAGGATGAGTGAGAAACATATTGCAGCCCTGGTTTGCTTTCTTCTGAGAGTAAAAGATTTTTTTTGAGGATGTAATTCTGGTGGGAAACACATGAAAATAAAACTCTGCAGTGTTGTGGTGTTCCACCCTGAAGGGGAGGGGAACACCCAGATTCAGAGGTGCCTGTGGTCAGAAAGTAATGGCAAATGTCAGAGGCTCCAAAAAGACTTGGTTTTATTAGTAAATTACACACTTGGCATGGAAATTGCTGTGTTGGTCCCTTATCTTCCAGTATAAACATGCAGTGGTGGATTTTGAATAAGGGGTAGGTTGAAAGTGAGGAGAGAGAGAGAGAGAGAGACATTAAAGAGAAGGGAGAAGGAGAGAAGGAAAGATCACCAGTCCTGGCTCCAGCATTGATCCAGCATCCTGGGATTGGTGGGGGTATGTTTTTATAGATAAGTTTTCCCTGCCCTGGAGCAAAGTTTCTCACTTTCTATGCAAATTAGTTGTGATGTGCTAGTAATAGTTCTAGAGCTTTCTGGAAATAGGTCAGAGGCTTTGGGGGTCTTTGGTTGTCCTGACCCCCTCGTGAGTTGGCCTTTGGTTGACGGTCCATGCCCATTTTCGGCCTCATTCCTGCCCTGTGCCACATTGTGTTCATCTCCAGGAGCCAGAACAAGGAGGTTTCTCCCAAAAAGTGCTGCCCTAACTCTGCATGGCCCCTTCTCCAGCCACATCCTGCTTTCTCCCAGCATGTTATCAACAATCCTTGTTGGCTCTACGCCTGTCGGGCCATCGGTGTTTGAGACATGCCCAGCAGCCCCTCTTCTCCTCGTTGCCACAAGGCTGTCTCTACAAACACACAGCAGCAGGGGTGGGGAGTTAGTAAGCAGATTCCTGGCATGGGTCTCCTGAGGTATCCCAGCCCTTGCCGAGGTGCCAGGGTAGCACAGAGCAGCACAGCACTCCCCAGGAGCCAGCCGGAGCGTGCCATCAGGCGGCCTGTGCAAGATCTTCTCTCCGCTCCCTTAGGAGTGCTGTTAAGACAAATCACCAAAGAGACTTTCACGAGTACTTGAGAAATTAGTAGCTTTGCAATATCTGAGCAAAATCTAGCCGTGATTTCTGTAAATACGGCAGCAAGTGTTCTCTTGGACAAAGTGCTGAGGGATTGGGTGGGATGTTTTAAAATAATCATATGCTGCTAGTGGTCTTCTTTTATGCCTTACTCTGTAAAAGGTAATGAAAATCTGAGAGGATTGGCATACTTCAGTCTACCAGTGCGTTACAGTGAAATGAATTTACAAATAAATAAACAGAATATTTTTGCTTGAATTTGTTATCGGATTTGAAAGCTGCAAGTGTGGAGTGCTCTGGGTCATTTTTTTCTTTTTTTCTTAAAGAGAATTTTAATAGACTTATGTTTAACTGTTCAAAAATAGACTGAGTATTTTTGTTGCATATCTCAGAGCAATTTGATCTTAAAAAAATCTTGAGTTTGAATTCTTGCATTTTTGCCAGAGTGGCTTGACATTATAGCAAGTTTGGGGTGAAAGAGTCAGTATTTCTTTGCCGAGTGTTGAGTAATGCTGATTTTTATATGATTACCCACCACACAGTCAGATCTCTGAATCCTGAGGAAATATGCCTTTGTCAGTAGAGCTGGAAAGTGTGAGTTAAGGAGTCTAGTCTCAAGGTTTCCATGAAAACTTATTCCAATTACAAATGCTCTGTTTTTCTAATTTTCCATAAGTAGCACATGAATAAATGTAACTGAATTTTCTTTATAGGGCTAGCTGTGGTTTAGTTCAGTTATGTTGTATTTCAATTTTTTTAAAAAATATTTTGAGAATTGCAGGTAGGTTTTTTAATAGAGGAACTGATATTTATTGGCAGGGATTTGTGTTGGATTTACTGTAGATTAAGGCAACTTTTCTTTGCCAGCTTTAAGAACAATTTCAACAGTATAAAAACACTTACTCCAGGGAAAATTGACTATTTTATACTTCTGTTGTGCTGTCTTGGATAACCAGAAGCCTGAAGGCTCAAAGTGCTGCTTGAGAAAGTACAGCTTTTCATTCTACAGGGAGCCTGTGCCCCCTGACAATTTATGGGCAAAGCACAGCTGTAGTCAGGTTTCTGTAGGTTTTAGATGGTGAAAGATGAGTAGGAAAAATTTTATCTTCACTCCTGTACTGGGCACCTAAAGCCAATATTGTTCCGTCTCACTAAGTTTTGTTAAACAAACCATCTGCAAAGATCAGATTTATTTAGCCATTATTGAATTACTCCAGCTCCTGTAAAATACGAGGCTAAAGCACACTAAAAGGTGATTTTGTAAATAGAGCCCATTCTGTCTCTATTGTATAAACAGACCTCAGTGTCACAGATTCAAGGGTTTGTGTGCCGCAGTCATCTCCCAAAGTACACCAAATAAGGCTTCAAAATAGAGAGTGTTTAGCTTTCCAGGTGCTGAGTGAGATCACCCAGTGGGCAGATGAACTTTTTTTGGTCTAAATCTTGTCTGATAGCAAAGCTTTTCTGAAAACTTAAAGCTGTCTGAAGTATTTGCTGTTATTTTCAGCCATCAGAGGATGTGCTATTGATTCTACTTCTTACCAATTTCTAAGGCCATAAATAGGAATTGATAATTTGGAAATATGTGATTGTCTTCTCTACAAGAAGAGACAGTTCTGCTGATTAGGATATCTTTGTATGAATAACAAGAAGTGACTCAAATGATGCACTTAAATTTATGTTTTAAAGTAACATCCTTGCTGATCATAAGCAGCATTGGGTTTTGTGTTACTTAGTTTGTATAACCAGGATATTTTGTGAGGCATTCATGGCATTGGCCCCTCCAAAATACAAAATGAACTGTCAGTCTGCTTCGATTTCCACTGAAATAAAAATAACTAAAGAAAGTTTCTGGCATCCAGATTTTCAGATGAGTCTTTGTGCTCTACATTGAAGTAGAAATAAATGCCCTGGTAAAAAGTGTGGCATGTGTTTGACTAGTCAGCTGATGTTTATGGGCTGGTATTGGTGCACTTACATTCAATAACAGAATGCAACAAGTTTTGGAGGTGTATTTTAGAATTTGAAGTCGGTGTGGTGAAGTTTTCTGGGTTTAGGTCAGACCCCCAGGGAGCAGTTAGTACAGCTGGTGTGTAGACACACCAGTTGTCTGCTCATTGCTGGATAAGTTTGTATAGGTAAAGTAAAGAATAAACCTCTCCTGGGCTTGAAAGATGCCATGTACCCCTTCTGCATTTATGTAATATCTGTTGTATCAGGGTAGAATCAGTGTTGCTTGCAGGAATATAAAGGCTAGTTGTTTCTGCAATAATGAATTCAGCTTCAATTTCCCATCCCTTATGAAATAAAAAAGGGACAGAACTGTCATGTTTTTTAATGTTATTCAGCGGGTTATAATTGTTTAGATATATTTTTAACATTTGTGAGTTTTCATACATTAACATAATTGAATATATATTTTTTAATTAAGTTTAAAACTTAATCCATTTTAATTCAGGTAGCAGAAGGTGTGTGGGTATGGTTTTTGTCCTGGGAATATGATGTGGGACTACCAAAATCAGATGATTTGCTTTTGGAAATGAGAATCTGTTACCATGCCACACTTAACTGTCAAGCACAGAGCAAGTTTTACAGTGTGATCAAAAGCAAATTTCCAGTGCTGTGAGAGAAAAGCTCCTGTTTGGCGTGAGGAGGTGCAGAGGGTACCATGCCAGCTTGGTTTCTCTGCAGCTGCAGCCCCCCTTTTTTTCAGCTGAAGAGGAAGAGTGCCTCCCACTCAGTCTGATTGGTGACCAGAGTACCTCTGTCACTGCAGATCCAGCTCCAGCAGGGTGGGCTCTGAACAGAAGGGCTCATTTGCTCAGGAGGGCCAATGGACTCAGAGCCCTGTTTCAGGTCCCTTAAGCTACCAAGGCTGTGCTTAATAATGGCACCATATCTCCCTCCATGTACAGCTCTTACAGAGAAAGGCATCAGGAGATTCCAAAGAACCCTTTTGAAAATTTAGCCCAGGTGCCTGAGACCTCCTTGTTTTGAGCAGAGATTACATCATTGTATGTGTAAGCTTTAAATACTACTGAGGTTTGAGCAGCTCCATGAATTTGTGGGGGTGTTTGGGGTTTTTTTCAGCAGACATGTACTTAAGTGCTGACATCACTGGTATTCAGTGAGACTTGTAAATTCACACTTCTTAATATTCTGGTTTTTACAGGTTAGTTCAATTAAGTTAGACATCTTATTTATACTGAGTTCTTGACTGACGGTAGGCTATGGACATAAAAGAGAGAGCAGCAAAGCAATATTTGATTGCCTTCTTTAGAAAGAAGAGAGAACGTTTAGGCAGAACCTGCTAAATGAACATCACAATGGCAAGTCTGCAAAAACACTTTCCTCCTTCCCTTCTCCTTCTGCCAAATCCTTGGTTTGAATGGGTTCTCCTTTATCCATCAGTATCAGTGATACACCAAATTCAGTTTCTTATACCACTGAGGTTCTATGTTTTTACTAAGATTTCCATAGGCTGTAAATGATTATTGATTTAAGTGTAAGTTAAGGTGAGCCAAAAGCTCTGCATAGATTCTCTTACCCTGCTTTGTGAACTGAGTCCCCACCAGGATGGCAGGATTTCTGTTAAAGCATCAGTCTTGTGAAGGGGTCACAAGGGAACAAGAAAGCATCTCCATTTAGAGCCACTGACACCTTCAGGTGGCTGCATCTCTGTAATTAAGGATGGAAAACTGTTCATGTGGTTTTGTCCTTTCTGGAGTAGGTTTTTTTGCCAGAAGGTTAGTTAGTCATTGAACTAGATTCTAATTAAAAGCATGTATAAGAATAATTACAGGGAAAACACTGAATAAAGAAAAGAGGATTTTATGAAGTGTGTCTGGGAAGAAAATCAGATGAGAACAATGAAGAAAGCAGAAATTAAGTTGTGGTTCGTCTAATAAGCAAGGGTGAGAGCCAGCCTGAGTGAGAATTCCCTCAGTTATCTCAGAGCTTCATTTCACCTCAGTTACAAACACTGATTTTTCTTGTTTTGTGGTGTAGCAGGAGCACTGCTGTAAGATGTGTTTTTCCACTTCAACTTAGAGTGACAAAAAGGAAATAAAGATAACAAAAAGTCAACACAGTAAACTGCTTTTCTAGGATCCAACTTTAGATACATATTGCTATGACTTCCACTGAAGACCAAGCAATTGTCAGGATTGAAGAAAAACTAGTTATGATGAATGTATGTAAATTATTGTGTGAATTTACCTCTGGAGTAACTTTCCAAATCAGTCACTTCAGCAGTTTTATTTGGTTTTTAAAGAAATAACTGTTCTGCTACCAATTTACATGCATTTTTAAAAAATACAATTGGGATGTTACTTTGAAAAACTCTGAAGAAATCTTAGTTGTCTGAATTTGAAAGTGTATTTTAGTTCCTATGCAAAAGGAAGTTAAAACTTTTCTGGCCATTTCTAGACTGCCCACATAACCTTATTATGGTGACATTTGTTGTTTTTCTCCTGTTTCTCTATCACTTGTTGACTTGTATTGTCCTTTATTTAGTTTGCAAGCAGTGTTGGAGCTAGGAACATCTCTTTTGATCTATGATGTCTCTAGCATACTTCTGGGCATAATTATAATCATAATCATAAAAATCTTTGAAACCTTTCCGCTTGATGTCTTGTTATCACTAAAGTTGAGATGTTTTATACTGCCACCATAAAAAAAAATTAAATAAAGTCTTTTTTTAGCCTTCAAACACTTAGAAAGTAATAAAAACAACTAAACAAGACTGTAGTTTTACGTCTTTGTAGCATACAAAAATATCTGTTTCATTGCAATATCTTAAATTCTCCCTTAATCTCTCAAACCCCTATGAATAAAGCATTGGATTACCAAGTAATACCCTTCATCACAAGGAATTAGGCACTTTAGCTTTAGGCTCCATCTAAACCATTGAATTAGGAGAGATGTTACTGACGTCATGTTTTCCAAGTTCCAGTTGACTCACATGGTGCCTTCCCTCACCCTTTAAGATCTTGTTCAGATAAAATCTCTCTCTCATGACTCTCTTAATTCTCTTTTTTTTGGGTGGCTTTGAGGAACTAGCATGCATATGACTTTGTAGCAAAGAGCCAGTGAGTCTGTAACAGAGCTTTAGTGAGTTCTGTGATTTCCTTCATCTATAAGTTTAATAAATGAGGATAATAATTTACTTGGAAGAAGAGTGTTTTTGATGAGATCCTTGGTGTGCCTGTGTCTTTCTGTCTCCGATATGCAGAAATGTAAAGGACATCCAGCTATTGATTCCGTTCCCCCTTTTTTCCAGCTATAATATTTTAAAATTTGCTGTGGTACCAGAGCTTTTAAACTTCTACATCATTAGTTGTGGGGATTCTATTAGAATTCATGGGATAAAATGGATGGAATACATCACTGTACTCAAATCCCTATTGCCTCCCCAGTTCAGCAGGCTGGCAGTGAGGAATGCAGCTGGCGCCTGGTCAAAAACTGTCCTGATTTTCAAAGATACTCTCCCTTTTTAAGGCAGAGAAAGTGTAGGAGTCTCCAATGTGGCCTTGAACCATCATTCAGTCTTTAGTGTTTATAAAGAATTACATTCTTGGTAAAAGTTGTTAAAACAAACCTCAGTCTGAACCAATTTGCTTTATGACGTTTGCAGTGCAATCTTACCCCATGAAAGGATTTGTGATTGCATTCGTCTTCCTTTTTTACTAATACACACGATAGTATGTTGGATCTGCAGTAAGCATGAGTTCCTTTGATACAGTATGCCCCCATAATCTGGATAATTGCTTTTGTGGAGCTGTTTTAGTAGAGCATTTTATGGTTAGCTGGTCAGCTGTTTATCTTGTAGATTATTGATACTGCAGCCCATAACAGAACTGGCAAGAATTGTGTTGGATTGATTTTTATTTTTGTTTTTTGTTTTTTTTAACTTCAGCACATCATGGAGCAGGCGTTGAGCTGCTCTGTCTACAAAACTGTCACTTGATGTCATGTTCCCTTAGGAGTTGTAACACCCTGTCATCGTAGACTTAAGAAAACACTTACCTATAGAAGGCCAAATTAGGCAAATTTTTATGGATCTGTTGAGTTTCTGGGTGTTTTTTCTGGTGTGTTATTTTAAAATAGTAAAAGTCAAGTTGACCTCACATTCTGCAACACAACGGCAGCTTTAATCAGGAAGGTCGTCAGCCTGGAAGTTGCAATATAAGGTTTGCAGTTTGTCCTCACTTCACAGATCCCAAACACAATGTTCTGTTTATCCTTGGCACTGCTGTAAACAAGAACCTTTCTGGTCTGCTGAGTGATTATGTAAATAGGGCTTTTATAAGGCATTTTAAGCGTCCAGGAGAACAGAATAACTTCTTCACAGTTTTTGCTTTTCTAATGGTAATTACATAATTCGGGTAGGTTTTAAATTATTTTTTCTATCTGATATGTAGATGCTAGAGTCTCTTTTGAGCGTTTTTACTGAAAGTCCTAAAAACCATTCAGGAAAACAAATCTGCTAGGCTTCCCTCTATTATCAGCATCCCAAAATGCCTTTGGCAACGAGTAAATGCCAAGCATTTGTTATTTGGAACTTGATTTGTCACTCATTTCTTTGAACTCAAACACGTTGCGTAAGTTTGTTAAAGTTATGCTTAGCTAACAATTGAAACGAAACAAAAGAAACCCCTCCCTTGATCCAACCCTTCCAATTTCCATCTAAATAGTACCAGCAGGGCAAAACTACAGAGGAGGGTATACCCCTTCAAAAAGAACTGACTGCCTGGTGTTGGCAAAATGTGCAGGGGGTGTTACTGCACTTGGGAGGCTGGGGATGTGTTGTGGCAGGAAAACAACTCCTGTTTCTTCTATCCCTCCCCCCTCAGTTTTTTTTTTTAGTCAGGTTTTGGTGATCTTTTCCTGCTATCAGTGTGTATGGATTTATTAAGCATCATTTGATGTCTTGAAGATTCTCCCTAAGGTCTCTGAGATCGTTCCTTGCACACCCAGGACAGAGTAATTAAAAGCAGCTCTGTTGTGGTCCTGCCATCCTTTTCAACACAAGCACTTTCTGACTCTTCTTTCATTGTAGGATTTGGGTACCAACTACTTTGTTTTGCTTTTGAAGGTGTTTATAATTTTGTCCCCACACAACCTGACTTTTCTCATTCTATTTTAAAATTTAATTTCCATCTCTAGTCAGTTTTTGCTACAAGGCTCTGTCATTATCTTACTAGATTTGTCTGCTTTTTATAAGATCAGGCCCCTAAAATGTTGATGTGTTTGGTTAATCTTGACATTTACTAAATACTTCAGGTCAGCATTACCCAAGTGGTAAGACAACTTTTGAAAGACACGATCTATCTTCAAAGAAAAGATGTGAAACTGTTTTTTATATTTGATTAGTATTGTTTCCTTCGACGCTGAAAATTGGAATTTAAAAATAATAATATAAATGATGATTAATTTATATTTTGCTAAAGTATGCACTGTGCACAATAAGACTTTAATTATTGTGAAAAAAATCTGAATCTGCTTTAAACTTCCAGTAACTGTTACATATGTTTTGTCTTTTGTTTCTATAGGTTTCCCTTTTGCCTCTGGAGTGTTTCATTATGGAAGTCCCCAGTGAACAATGACATCCTTTGACAAATACAGATGCCAAAAAGCCGGACGAAAACAGTGGCCTTGTTTCATTTTTACTCCGACACAGTGAAATGGTGCTCTTAAAGTTTTGTTATTGACTCTCACTGGAAAAAAAAACAAAACTCCTGACTGGACCTTTTTTCCCCAGCCCTCTCCAGTGTTTTTATGGATGCTTGACACAGTGACATCATGTAGTAGGCCCTGAAGTGTTGTCATAATTGAGTTGCAATGGTTTTATACACTTCTCCATTTCCCAACAGCTTTCTGTCAGTTCTGCATTCTTTTTCCTGGGGCCTGATTTTCCCATGTTACTGGCTGGCAGACAGGCTCGTGGGCTCTTTTGTTCCAACCACCTACGAGAAACGGCAAAGAGCAGATGACCCATGTTATTTTCATGCACTCTGCATCATTATTACCACTCCCATCTACCTGGCCCTGTTGGTAGCCTCCCTTCCTTTTGCTCTGATTGGCTTCTTGCTTTGGTCCCCGCTCCAGTCAGCCAGAAGGCCGTATATCTACTCCAGACTAGAAGACAAGAACCATGCCAATGGAGCCACACTGCTCACCGAATGGAAGGCTGCAGGGAGTGGGAAAAGCTTCTGCTTTGGCAGTGCCAATGTTTGCCTGCTGCCTGACTCTCTGGCAAGATTTAACAATGTTTTCAACACACAGGCAAGGGCTAAAGAGATTGGCCGGAGGATCCGCAATGGGGCGAGCAGACCGCAGATTAAAATATACATAGATTCTCCTACCAACACGTCCATCAGTGCAGCCAGCTTTAGCAGCCTGGTCTCCCCCCAGGGTGGAGAGAACACTAATCGTACTGTTAATGCTGGCATCAAAAGGACAACATCAATGGAGTACAAAGGAGACAATTCTGGCTCAAACAACGGCGAGGAGAGAGAAGATAAAGGTGGAAGTGGAGAGCCAAATGAGGGAGAAGAGAACACGTGCATTGTCCGTATCAATGGAGAGGATAATGGCCACATGTCAGACACAGAAACAGACAACGTCAATGGCCAGGCTCATGCCAGTGGCCCAGCAGAGCCCTCACTGGAAGGTGATGCAGAGATCTCAAAGACACCTAACCACAAACAGAAGGAAGGAGATTCTGGGAGTTTAGACAGCTACTCTGCCTCACGAGAGTCCCTGGTTAAAGTCCGTGTTGGAGATGGTACAGTGGACCAGAGCACTGTCAACAACAAGCTCCTCTACAAAGCTTCAATCATGAAGAAAACTTCAGTGCGGAAAAAGAAACACACAGATGAGACCTTTGATCATGAGATCTCTGCTTTCTTCCCTGCCAACTTGGACTTTCTGTGTTTGCAGGAAGTGTTTGACAAAAGAGCTGCAGAGAAATTGAAAGAGCAGCTCCACCACTATTTTGAATACATTGTCTATGATGTTGGGGTCTACAGTTGCCACAGCTGCTGTAGCTTTAAGTTTGTGAACAGTGGTCTACTTTTTGCCAGCCGCTATCCTGTTATGGATGCTGCCTATCACTGTTACCCCAATGGAAGAGGAATGGACTCCTTGGCTTCCAAGGGAGCCTTGTTTCTCAAGGTAAGAGCCTTTTTGAAGGCACAAACATTAACTCCACATATGTGACAAGTTATAAAGTTACATTACTTTCTCATTCCTGTTAGAGTTCAAAGAGGTAATATTCAGGCGTAGATTTCCTGATATAACCTATATATGAGTCTTGTAGCTTAGATACTGTATTAAAATGATGGAGATGCATGAAATAATGAGGGACTTTTAGAGGTAGGGCTCAAGTAGAATTTCAAGAGTCAAAGTTTGAAGTAGTTTTCATGTAATTTTAGTTTCTTTCTTTGCAGAAATGTCTGTTAAAAAATGCATGAGTTCTAAGCTTCATAACATGAGCACAGTACAATGGGCATTACTGTTGGAAGCCAGCTTATGTTTGTTGCGTGTTTGTCTGGCAATCAAAAGACAATCAAAAGTCTAAGTGCCAGTATAATAAAACGGAAAAATAGCAGTGAAATGTATGGCTACTCCCCCCTCAGTTGCAAAAGAATTAGTAAGGAGAGATTATGAAGAGTAAACAGGAGAAAAGAGGTGCCTGGGACACTGGGGAGCACAGAGAGAGCTCTTTTGCTTTATTAACACAGTTTACTTATGTTAACTAATGACAGAGAGAACAGGAAGCCTGGGGTTATATGTCTGTAAACCATGAAAAGCAGAAATAAGTCTGCTTGCAGTGATTTGCTTTTCAAGACTAGTGGCTGTTCGTGCTTAATTCTTGGGAGAATCTGGCTGTGCTCATTCTAACCTGGAGAACAGGCTCTTCTAATCTGTGATTAATTAAGAACCAAAACTTTGTGCAGAGATCCAAATCTGACAGACCTAGATGGATCTGAAAAATCTCCTAGAATAATGGATTTCAGATTTTGTGATTTAGGCACAGTTTGGAATGGGTTTCACCAACTAAAACCTGAACATTTTTCTAATGCTAGCAAAGTACATCAGGTGCTCAAATTATATGTACTTTCTAGTCATAAGTCCTCAACAAAAGCTGTTAAGAACATGGATTGTGAATAAGGATCACTGTGGGGTTTTGTACCCCCTGGTTGTGATTTGTAAACAAAGCAAAAACTTTTGATATTGTGGCTAATTTTTTGATATTGTGTAAAAAAAAACCAACAACCCCCCAAAAGCAAGTACTAGATTTTGCATTCTAATAATAGTTCAGTATTTCATATACATTTGGTATAAACAAAAGCCCATCCATATCTGAATACAGTTTTCGAAAAACAGGGGTCTGAACTTCCTCTGCTATACTCTTATGTGTTTATAAACAGCTACATTTTTTTTTCATCATAAGGTGCTGCAAGCAGAAAATGAACATAGATGTTGTGTACTACTGGGGTCACAAAGACTACCCTTCAACATATGCATATATTGGGGATTAAGAGATTAAAACCAATCTGTTTTCAACTGCCCACTGCTGAGTCATTGATTTGCCACCCTGCTAGGCAGGCTGCAATGTCTCCATTTCTCTTGCAGGAAATTAAGCCTCTTTTCAAAATTCCACTGGGATGATGAACTTAATTATGGATCTGAGCTGTTAAATAATGTTACAGTTGAGCAGGGAATAGAGACCAATTATTACGAAGATTCAAAGACTACTCCATTCTTTTAAATATAACAGAATTCTGCCCAGCCAAAAGACCATTTTCCCCCCTGTGTTATTCTGACATACTGTGCTTCATACCTAAACTATTTTTCATTCTGAGTCTTGATATGAAATGATTTTCAGTCTTAATTATACCTTTAGTGATCATTGGCCATTTCTTTGACAACAAGAACAAGGAAAAAAGTAGGAATAATCTATTTAATTTTATCTTTGAAATAAAGTAGGTTTGAAGGTTGTTTTTCTTGATGTAGTGCTTAATCAGCAACTGAGCGTGTGGGGACTCCAGAGACAAAAGCTACAGTAAGTAAAAGCCTGGTTTGTTTTTGAAGTCAGTGAGAATCAGTCCATTAACTCCAGATGTCTCAAGGTGTTTTGCTGGGGTAGCAGCAAAGGGTATCAGAACTCTGAGTGGCAGGTGCCATTCTAGCCAGCAGTGGACTGCTCATGGCCTCATTTTCAGGTGGTACTTTTACTGGCTCTCACAGTATTTTGAATGTATGTAATACAAGTCAGTTCTACATTGGAATTTCTCTTAGTTTGGTTTTAAAGGAAGTAAGAGAGCCTTGCAGAACAAGAGGATCCTAATCGCTTCCCTTTCCCTAGTGGCATGAAGCTGAGTCTCTCTGTCCTGGGTAAACTCTGTGTTTTTAAGCTTCTGACTCCTGTGGAAAGGACAGTGTTTCCATTTCTGAAGTAGAAAAGACATGAGCTGAGTTCTGTTGCTCTTGCACGGCTTCTGAGTAAAGGAGCAATTGCTCTCTGTGTTGATTAAAAACATAAAGTTGTGAAAAGTGATTGAGGGGAGACAACTTGCATGTTTTGAAAATATGGATAAAACCGGTCAGTGTTATCCTCCCATTCACTGGGAGGATGAAGCCAGGTGGCAAATAATTTTGAACCTCAGAAAAGACCCAACATCTTATTTCAGAAGAATGTTCAGAGAAAGAAACTGGTTCTTGGTTAATAATTATGATTTGTCTCCTAACTTTAAATATAACTGTTAAGGATATAAATTAAAGATCTCAGAACTAAATATTCAATGAAAGTTGAGTATTTTGGAAAGGACAAAACTATTTTGGGGGACTCATGCCTAAGAACAAGTGGTTTGCACATTTTTTCATTTTGGAGTGGGTTCTGTTGCCACTGAAGAGGAAGTGATTTTCCATTGCTGCCCTCTTCCCTGCCCTGTCTTCACTATCTGGGTTGTAAAGTTCAGCTAGAGATTTGGAAGGATTTGAGAGATTTGCCTAGTCATACAAAATTATTTTACCTGAGAGACTTACAGAGCTCAAGGATTATTAGTAGTAGCTATAATAACAATCAGCTCTTACCTACTTGCTTTTCATTCCTATGTCTCAGAGTGCATAATGAAGAAAGGTCAATATCTGCTTAATAGAAGGAGAAACTAAAGCACATGAAGGTAAAGTGATTTGATTGTGGCTTAACACCTAAGGGGTCACAACCAAGGACCAAAGTAAATTGCTGAGGCTTTTAGCTCTGTTTCATGCCATCTAACAGCTGTCTGGAGACCTGTGCAAATGAACATTGTGAGCCTTGTGGTGTTCTCCTCCTAAAGACACCTGCCACAAAAGGTGCTACTGTTGGCATTTCCCAGGCAGAGATCACAGGCTCATTTTCCCATCTGTATAGGCTGATGCTTTCCAGGTCAGGGGAAGACATGACGTAGTTGTGAGTAGCTATTGTATAGTCCATTTTTTGCAAAACTGGAGGACTAATTTACATTTAGCACTTGGAACTCTTCAAACTCTACCAGTGTTTCTGTCTCCAGTCAGAGGGTCTCTTTGGCATGTAAGAGGGACACAGTCACACAAAGAATAGCATATAGTGAGGGGGGAAAAGTCACTTACATCCAAGTGATAGTTCCATGTGTGAAGTGCTAAACCACTGTTCCGAGTTGCCACTAAAGACTCTGAGGAGAAGTTAGCAAATACATAAATCAGCCAATCCATTTTCATACTTTGACAGTCTGGGCCCTTGGGAGACTGTGCCGTGACTCTCCGCTCCAGCGTTCCATTTCACATTAATTTAAAATGCTGAAGAGAAGAGCCCTTGAGTCTCCTTCGGAGGTTTTGTAACTCGCACTGGCTCTGCTGCTCTGCTGCAGATGGAGGGGGGAAGTGGGACTGGCCCCGATGCTGTGCTGTGCTGGGGATTACAACTGAAAGCTGGATCCGTCTGTGACGTGGTGCAGATTGCAGTGGAATCAGTTACTCTGCAGCTCTTGGTTTGACACACCTGCAATGTTAATTCACAGAGTTTTGATGCATTTAAAGGGAATTTTAAAAGACACCTTCCTTTCAGAAACTGGATGTTCGTTTTGCAGGCAAATCAAGTTTAAAAGGTGTCAGTGGTTGCTGAGAAGAAATTGTGTAATGCATCACCTGTCTGTAGTTTACTGGAAGGTTTCAAGATTGCAACATCCATCTTTAGCTAGAGGATTCAGTGTGGAGCCTTAGTTACACTGTCAGGGATGCTCTGCGAGATTTGGACAGCAGTACAACAAAAGCAGAAAGCATTCTTAACTTGGCCTGGTGAGTTGGTCCATATTTTTCCAGGTGTATCAATCTAATAAAAACTTCTGCTGCCAAATTTTGCCTTTCTTAAATTGTAACAGCTGTAACTGTAATGTAAATGTAAGCTACAAAAGACATGTAAATGCATACATGGGGTAAGGAGGTGAGTGAAAAGAGGTATGGTTCTCAAAATGGCTATCAGCTGAGGAAAGGTTTTGGAGGTCTTTTCCTCCCAGTGAAACTGGGAGATGCAGAAGTCTTTTGTGTAGAAGGCTGTTCTTCATACCATTCTTAGTAGGAAATTATTCTGGGTTTTGGCATCTGCCATGAGAGTGAGTTTCAGCAAAAATAAGTATTCTTGCTTAAAACACAGTATGTGAACATAAAGCAAAGCTACAGTCTGATGTGGCAAGTTTGAAAAGTTAATAGTATTCTTCAAAATCAAAAGAAAACAAAAGGAAAAAATTGCCTTGTAGATCTTGCTAAATTTCTGGAAGAACTTGTGTTTAATTAATATTAATTCCTGGGGTTATTAACAGATTTACTTTTCAAATTCTCTGAAAATTAATGCTGTTCTCAGGGAGTACAGTAATTGTGCAGAGAACATGTTATTATTCAATGCTTAAAGGAAACCTAGCAACCTTTGCTTTGTGTGCAAAGCTCAACTTGTTTTCAAAAGAGCTGATATGGTGGTAACAGATGGCAGGAGGAGCAGCAGCTCTGATTGCAAAACTGCTTTGAAGCACAGTTTTTACTGTTTTCTCCTCTTCAGGAGCCTGCTTTGTGTGAGAAAATGAGGGTTCCCTGAATTAACCTCCATGATTCTCTTTTTTTCTGTTCCTGATGCAGATACATTTCGCTTGGGTAATTTAAGCTGCCTTTGCTGTCCCAAGGCAGTGTGTGTGTTGTGGCTGGGAGTGAAGGGGCAGCAGTGGCACAGGGTGTTGAGGGAATTACACAGAAGGGGGAGTGGCTGCTTTCTGACCCCAGGAAAAGAAGGTGTGGAGTTTTCAGTGCTTAGCTTTTCTTGTCCTTGATCAGTTGTCCAGTAACTACTTACCCAAGATGTTTAAAAGAAATGTCCACTGGTGCTCACGA
The DNA here is from genome assembly GCA_013400415.1 of Scytalopus superciliaris. Classification (NCBI taxonomy): domain Eukaryota; kingdom Metazoa; phylum Chordata; class Aves; order Passeriformes; family Rhinocryptidae; genus Scytalopus; species Scytalopus superciliaris. The sequence continues at coordinate 970,136 of VXBX01001600.1, forward strand.
ATTTGTTTAGATGACTCTAAAGCTGTGCCATTTAAGGCAGGAGGGTAACCTAAACATTTTCCACATGCTCAGTTTCTGCTGTAAAATGTTAGTGTAGGAATTGGATGAAGTCCAATAAACTGCCTGAGACTTTTAAAAAAAAGAACAAAAAGACCCTGCCGTGGCACTGTACCATGTTCCTTCACTTTGTTATAATTAATGTTATTAATCGTGGTCTTTTTCCCCTTTATTAATGGGGACAAATAAAAACTGTTGTACAGAATGAAATACAGGTTTGAGAGAACGTGAGTTCTGGGCTTTGTCTTCTGAAGAAGAGGAAGAGCCCTAAATTCGTGGCAGCAATTTACAGCTGCCTTCCCTCACATGTAAGCTTAATGAAGCTTTGCCAAATAAATTCTCTGAGGTCACGGAACAGTAATTGTTGTCACATGGCAGGTGGGGAAAATTAGGATTCTGAAATAATCAAGAGCAAACATAGCTAAAAAGAATTGCAGAGCACCACACAGAATTTTGAGCTGACCTCTATAACATTTTAACTGTCTTTACTATTATAAATATGTTACTGAAGTATCTTAAATTAGTAATTTAACTAACGGGTCTTCTTTAGAAGCTGGTATGTATTTCTAAAGGCCAAAGGCAGAGCTGTCAAAGGACTAAAAATAAACTAGATCTTTTAACATTGTGTCTAAGCAAACCAAAAATTGCACCTTTCTTGGGAGTTACAACTAATCTAAGTCACCTTTGTGGGACAGGAATGTTTGAATCTGGAATAGGATTATCTGCAAGTTCTTCTTGGTATCTTCTCCTAATAGTAACAGGAATGAGGACTGGGGCATACAGTTTGGCTATTGCAGTTAGTTTCCTGAGGCCTGCTCTCCTGCTTGTGTTGGAAAATTGCTGAAATGGGGAAGAAAGTCCAGGAAGGCTTGATACAGTTTGGGAGATGACAGGAATGTTGTTATGGAAAGAAAGAAACGGTACTTCCTTCCTTTTCTCTTCATCACTCTCTTTGCTCCTTGTAATTACATCACATTGCATAATGATATCCCACAGCAGTGGAAAGAGGGAAGTACAAACCCTGTGACCAGCACATGTTGGAGCATCACCCTGGGGGCCTGAACCTGGAAGTGTGTGTGGAAATGCCACTCCTCGTGTGTATAGAGTTGCTTCATCCACAGTAATTCAGTTGAATCTCAGGCTCCTGCACTTTTAGTTCTGCTTCCCTTGAACGCAAACAATATTGGCTCCATATGGTAAGATGAATGTTTCTGTGGGAGTGAGTCACTCTCACGGCGAGTGTAAATTCTGTTTCTGTGCCCTGCTCTTACTCTCTGTCTGGGGTGTTTTATTTCCAACACAAGGAGTTACTCGGGGCCCTGCGCAGATGATGTTCTTTACAAATGCTGTTATTTTCAGGGGGAGAGGTTTTTTCCCCCAGAGCATGCAGGGGTGTTTTCAGCCTGGTTAGTTTTCCTTCGTAATTTGAACATCATTAGTTTGGTTCTTGTCATGACTATCAATTTTTTCGCTGTAGAGCTCTATGTTTTGGAGACTTACCCTCTTCAGCAGAGGGTTCAGGAAGCAGTAGTACATTTATTTCAGTGGAAAAATTGACACCTTCGTGGTCACCTAAGCAGATGAAATGGATGGTTTCGCTCATTTACAGCCCAAGATGTGATTAAACTATAATGGCTGGAGCTGGAGCTGGCCAGGAGATCCCACCTCCCCACGGGAGTGTCTGTCACAGTGGGATTAGTTACCTGTCCCAGCTCTGGGTTCACTGCCATGTGTAGGCTGTGGGGTGACAGACTCTGGGGGGATCTTTTTATAGGAGCTTGCCAAAATTTTACCCCTCTTCTGGCTTGCATACCAGGGTTTGCTTTCCCTGATGGAAAATACAATGGCATAAGGTTGGACTTGTGTGTAACCCTTTGTTTTGGAGGGTACACTTTTAAGAAACTGTCTACTTTATTTTGAATTTTTTAAATGGCTCCCTCCTGGCAACATGAAGCTTCTGAAAAATGGCACTAGAGGTTAAGCTGTCCTCATAGCAAACCTTTTGGTTTTGCCTATGTATTATTGGTCAGTATTAGAAACTCTAGTTTGCTTTTTAATCAAGTGAGATTTCTCATGTATGGCACGTCCCAAAATTTTAATCATTGAAGAACCTTTCCTCCCAAGCATTGAGATTTACTAACACAGCAATGACATGCTCAAAGCTGGGTTTTCAAGCTGGCATTGCAATACTCCAGTATTGAGGTAGCATTTCCCTGGCTCTTGTTTAAGTGTCTGTCGATGCTTTGACATCCAGATGGGATAGAACTGTTTTGCACTGCTGGGACAGATGTGTGTAAGTGTAAACTCTTAGAGACAAGGTATTTGTCAAGTTTGCAGCTTTGTGTACTTACTATAGCATATGGTAAACATGAGATGTGCAAGGTTTTCCAGTTAGCTCAGAAAATTTCCATGATAGCAAGCAATGGGATTGAATTTGAAGTTAGTTCCCTCGCTGTAGCTCTAAAATTTCAACTGTTGCTACCCTTTTCTTGTCAGCAGCAATCTTTCTGCCATAACATTTCTGGCTGGATTTCTTTCATGAGCAGTTTACTACCTGATACCACTCTCAGTGGACAAACCACTCCTTAGTCCTTTGGAAAACAGTTCCGGGAATATATACAATTTTGCATAGCACAGAACAGTCCCAGCATGGTCTTTGCAACAGATTGTGCTAATATGCTATGGCATTGAGATGAAATCTTTTAATAAAAAGTACTTGATGTCAAGTACTTTTGTGTACTCGACACAGTCAGTACTTGGAAAACAAAAATTCAGAGCCATCAGTTTCGCTCTTAATTATTTAATTTAAATGCAGAAGACAAATATGTAGCAGCAGAAACTGATGTTTTGGATTCCAAACACACCTTTAGTGGGCTTTCCCCAGTAAGGGAAAAAAAATCTCTTTCCCGTTTGTAATGAGCTTTTTATGCCCTTCTCCCAAAAGCAAACAAAATATCGTGGTCAGTGGTGTAATAGGGATCTGAATCTACTCTTAGCTTCCCAGTGTTTGACTGGCTTGATTATTGCAATTGTACTGGAAGTTGGAATATCTTTTGCATATTTCAGTATAATTTTGAAAAATGCAAATTTGTTTATGTGAAAATTATATAACTGGGACACGTTATTAAATCACAAATAGGTTCTTTCTGGTTTAATTTAACTTCTAAGTAACAATAGAGTTTAACAGGACCTTACATACAACTTTTTCTTCTTGTAATAGTTATCCTATTTTAAAACATTGGGACTTTATATTTAGCTAATACCTTCCTGTACCTTTCCATAGACATAGAAGTGTTGTTCATGGCACAACTAAGATTATACAATGATTTTTAGAAATCAGTATCTGAAGTAGTTCCCTGCCGAAGGGTGATTCAATGAATGTGTTATTGACACAGAACTACTAATGTAGGGCAGTTGAGGTGAACTTAAGTCAGGCTTATGATGAAGGAGATACTGTGGCTTGTTTACATGTCTTTTCTTTGTAAATGTGAATTTAGAGGGTTCTTCTGTGTTAAACAGCAAAAATTGTATTTGTGAAGTGCTGACTTGGTTTGGTGGAAGCAGAGCCTTCGTGCCAAGATCCACGTTGCAGCTGAACTGAAGGCCCAGCGTTGTCTTCCTGTGACTGCCACGTCGAGTCACCACAATGTAATATACCCTGGAAATGGAACGGTCTAAAAGTAGCTGCAGCATTTGGCCACACAAAAGAATGTTTTTATACAGAATTACAGGACTTGTAATATTCCAGAGGTCAAGTAGCTTTCCTGTCTGCACAACCCATAGTCCTTGTCCATCTGTGAAATACTAAATTAGACTGAATTAACAGATTTTTCTTACTATTTTACTTCAGATCATATTTAATACAATAGTGCTTCTACTGTAGCTGCAAACTGACTCGGAGGCTGCAAGGGTATTTATTTACTTTCCTAGTACTTCTCACAAATATTTGCCTCCATTATGATTATACACCAAGTAAACTCTGCTTGGTGGTTTCCATCAATACTGCCACTCAAAAGAAACCCCCAACCCCCCAGAGTCAAAAAAAGCTGGAGGAAATGTGAAATCTGGGAGACAAGCTGCTTTGGATGCACTTCCATGCCGGCACTTTCCAAGGAAGCTCTAATTATGTTAATGTCTTCAGCTCTTGCTTTTGAGCTTTACTTTGCTTTAATTAGCAGTGTGCTGCTGCTGCCAGCCCCTCTGCGGGTCCCCCCGGGCCGGGAGTGCAGCAGCCTCTGCCCTGTGGCTGCACTCACCCCCTCCCACAGCACAGCCAGCCCTCACCCTGGGACATCGCTTGCCATCGCTGAGAGCAGACGTTCCCATGTCCATTTCAGGTCTCTGCACACGGGCACCCCTGATGATACATATTTATTTATGATTAATGGAAATTAGCGTGATCCTGTGCACAAATTGGTTGATGAGTACAAGGCCTTGTCAGACACTCCATTAAGGCTGCGCGGGGAAGTCTAAAGCCAATTTGAGTTGACTTCTTTTTCTCAGCTGACTGTAATTTATGTTTGGATGTTCAGCTTTTAGACTTAAATCTTTTATGCTTTTTGGATAGAGATGCTGAAATGATTCCATGTGCTTTAGTCAATAAGGGGATTATAAGCAGCACATTCCTGCTGTAAGGCAGAGCACTCTCGGTGCAGTTTTCCTCTCGGTGTGGTTACGGTGGATGGCATTGAAAGGTGTGACAGGCACATTTGTTCTCTGCAGCAGGAGGTTCTGTAAATTGGTGGAGACTTTTTATAGTTTTCAGGATTGAAGAGAAACCCTGAGTTTTGAATTGCTACGCTTGGAAAATATGGTTCATACACCTTGCCTGTCCTAGATAGCAGAGGAAATAAACTGTTTCCCACTTTTTTTATGCAACATATGCCATTCCAATAGAAAAGTTGGAGAGAATGCTCCTTATGATTCACCCGTGACAGTGAGACATTAGACCGAGGATGCCTGAGGGAGGGTGGAAGAGTCTGCGTAGTGAGGCTCCTGCTGCAGTCACTGACAGCCACCCAGCAGATCCTCTGGGATGCTGCAATCCCGTGAGTTTAGGAGAAATCTCCTTGTGTAGGAGTACAAGCACCAGTGATTGCCTGTATTTTCCTTGCTTTCCTCTGCCCTCACCCTCCCTGAAGCAGGTTAGCTGAATGGGAACAGCAATAAGAACACCATCAATATCTATTTGGAAAACTGTCTAAGAAGGACTGAACAGACTGAGGACAAAATAATGCCAGTTGTTTATTACATACTCCCCTGGCTGGCACAAAACCTCAAAGTTAACAAGGCATTGTTGAGTACAAATGACTTCTAAATTCACTTACTGCAAAGCTGACTTTCCAGTTAGAAAATGAATCAGATGGTTCTTGGATAACTGAAAAACAAGAAAACCAACCAAGCTTACAAAGCTGTGTCTGTATGAAATGGAGCTCTGCTTATTATTTAGAGGTGTCAGATAAAATCTGAGCCTAGCCTTGTGAAGAAGAGACATCTCTGGTGGTGTTGTCTGAGCCCTGGGTACAACTTTCCTCTGTGGGCATTTTCTTTAATCTATGCAGTACTGCCACATTAGCTGTCAACAGGAGAGCCATACGCTCAAACTAGCTGCTTTCCACAACCCAGAATTTGATCCTCATTCCGTGGGGAATTGTGGTTTGCAGCTGTGTAAGTCCTCAACTGCCAAAACCCTCAGTAAAGTTGAAAACCTAAGCCAGAACTTGATTTTAATTTACTCGTGTGTCCACCTGGCAATACATTTTAAAAAGATTGTAACATATGATGTAGATGAGGAATTACACTACCCTTCTGGCTTACCTGGAAGCGCTGCCTCTTCTGTGTGTAAGAGCAGGAGCCCACGTTGTATTTCATCTGCTTGACAGGCATGGGGGCTGCTGCTGTGAGCTGAAGGATGTAAACACTGCTGAGAAACACCAAAAGTCCTCAACACCTTTGTAGAAGAATGTAAAAAATCCATTCAAATCCAAAGCTTGCTGCAGAATGGAGAAAACATGATCAAAATCAGTATTTATTTCACGTTTCATCCTGTTCCCTAGACTCCCTTGGAATTTTTTTCTTTCTGCATGTTGGTTGTACATAGATACCAAGCCAATTAGACTGCTGATAATATTGGTTTTATATGGCACTTGAGTGATGGGCCTGAATCTTGCATAGGAACAAGGACTGGGATGCAAAAGGGTGACAACGCAGGTGGGACAGGGAACCAGTGGGACTGCAGAGAACTAGACGAAGTCAAATTTTTTGCACTTGGTGCACATCAAAATCAAAACACTGAACATGGTAATCAGGAAAGTGTCACTGTGCTGACAGCAAGCCCCAGTGATACCTGTAAGCCCCAGTGTGGGTCTCTGGTGGTTTTCCAGAGCTGGCTGGAAAGAGTGGTGGGAAATGCCGATATCGTGTCCAGAGGCTGCACAGACAGGGCTGGAAGTAGAGTTCTGTGAGCTTTTCCATTAATCACCTTTTTATTTCCTCCCTTCCAGGTGCAAGTGGGAAGTACACCTCAGGACCAAAGAATTGTGGGATACATTTCCTGCACTCACTTGCAAGCTATTGCAGGTACTGTCCTAATATGCATTCTTAGTTTGTCACTATTTCTGGGCCTGGGGGTTATTCTTGTGCCAAAGGGGAGAGAGCATTGCTCCTCCTCTGCTCCTGACAAAGCGCAGGCAGCGTTGCAAAGGAGGGTAGACAAGTATCCCCAGCCCTTCTCAGTTTCAGTCTCAGAGTAATTAAGTACTGTAGGACACAAACAAAAATATCCCTTGAGAGTTTTTCTTCTCTTTGCTCCCTCTTAGCCAAATACTGTTTTACAAATATCATTGTTACTCAACAGCATTTAATTGTATCAGCATATAAACCAAAATTTCTTTGTGCATAACTAGGGGATAATCAGAAGATAAAAGTTGGGACAGTTATTCCAGCTGCTGATTTCTGATTGAAAAAGCAAAAATTCTCTGGTTTGACCTGCAAATTTCATACATAAATGACTAGCAAGTTAATACACTGATTAGAAAATTCTCGGTCATGTTTAACAGCACATCCATACTTAGAGCAGGTGTAGTAATAAAAGCCAAATTACAAACCTGTACTTTGAGTATGATCAAAATTTAATTTAGCCACAGGGGTGGGTATCTTTCATTTTACTTCATGTGACTGTGATCCTTGTGCTCCTGGATGCTGGAGAGCACAGCCCAGCCCTGCAGGCTGCCTGAGCACGGCCCCTGTGCTGCAGGACAGGGCAAGGCAGTCCCACACTGTAAATGGGGGAACTCCCAGCCTGTGTGCTGGGCATGTCTTGGTTAACCCCACCAGGCAGCCAGTCCTGCTGCTGTCACTGCTCCAGCCAGAGAGGGACGTCCCTGAAGTACATTAGAGAGACTGGATAGTGCTAAAAAAGACTAATGAATTTTTCAGCTACTTTTTAACAATGTAACATCCTTCTCTGCTTTTCTATTTTTAACTTATGGTCATGTACTGTGAGATTGCTGTTGTGGAGCTGAGGTTTGTTGCTGTTCTAGTTTAGTTTTCAGTTCTTTGGATTTTGTTTCTAGTTTTCAGTCCTGTTCCTTTTTACTATCTGGTGTTGTATTCTCAGTTAGTCCTTGATAACCACATTGTGAAATCCCTAAAATATTGAAGAGGAAGAGGGGGGGAGGGAAGAAGAATGGGGAAGTAATGTTCCCTTTTCAGTCAGCCTAAAGCTTCTTTAAGGGCAAAACACTACCTTTTATTTCCCTGATTTTTTAAACTTCTCTGGTTCAAACTACATTCGAATAGAGCAGATGATGATTTATGAATCTGTCTTTAGATATATCATGTTTGTTTCTGTAATGAAATAGAAAACTAACATTCATTAATTTTGGCAGAGCTGTTCTGATTTGCATCATCTGATTCATAACAATTCACACATTTAAAAACCATCCAAAAACCGCAGTTCAGCAATGTAAGGATGTGGTATCTATAAAAACAAGCACTGTTTAAAAGGTCAGCCCTTTAAATCATCTCATCATACATGGCTGAGTGCAACCTGGTTTCCCTTCTAGGATACACAAACTTACACTTGGCAGTTCTGATAGTTACGTGAGTATGAAATGAAGTGATCCACCTGCTTATCAGGGACCAGCTACTAATTATTTTTAGATGTGCTGGCTCAACTCTGTTCTGAGCAAGTACTGCTTTTTTGGACCTGACCCTCAACTCTTTCGGGAAACTTTAGATTTAGATGTAGCTTTTGCCCTAATTCTGTGCCTGGCACAGGTTGCTGCTGTGAAGCAGCATTTCCTTTCTGTTGTGGAAATAGCTGCATTTCAATGACAAATGAAGGGATCCTGTAATGAGATTTGATGTAATTATTTTCCAAGGGCTGTTAAGTTTACATGGTTCTTTTATGTCTTTCAATTAGTCAGTGATTAATGTCCTGGACAGGTTTTGCTGCCTTGAATCCACCCACACCCCAAGTCCCGTTGAGTCATGCCTCTGAGACAGCCCACCAAGCCATCAATACAGAGTAAGCCTCAAGCTATTCCAGCCCCAGTCCAAATGCTGTAGCATGCTGGATGCTATCTCATAACCTTGTTCACGTCCCTGTTCTGTGTTCAGTGTGAATGTAGCCATTACAGTACAGCTACTGGCAACCCACATTTCTGCAGCACCCATTTCAGGTTCTCAAGCCTGCACACAGCTGAAGCAGAACTCAGCTCCCTCCTCTCCTCCCTGGCCCTTGTGGGCTGTGCTGCACTTGACTGGGCACCTGACACAGCTGAAAAGTAACCCAGCAGAATAAAAGGAGGAGTTTGTTTCTTTGGGTTTTTTTTTAGGTGGTTTGTTCTTATTTTGGCTTGTTTCCTCAGCCTACCCTGGATTAAGTATGTTACAAGTGCAGGGGTCTGCACACGGTCAGGTGTGGCACAGCCTGTCTCATGGCTAAACTGAAGCCTTTGGTTTCTGACTTGGAAACAACTTTTCCTTTTGATTAGGGTTTACATCCTACACTTTACAAGTCGTTTTTTTCTGCTCATCTTTCCCAGGTTCCCTGCCAATATATCCCATATCACTTACCAGTGCCTCCACTGGATCTTTTAATTTCCTCTGACTGTGCCTGTGGCTGCTTTGTCCTGCCATCACAGTGCTCCTTCTCGTGTCTTCAGAGTAGGACAGAACAACCTTCCCCAGTGTATAGTATCTGCCTGCAGTGCTAACTAAAGCCAGAGTTTCACTTAAGCATTTTAAAAGTGAATGGAAAGGGCAAGTATGATTATTCTACACTAACAAAGGAGAAGTATTTATTTATGCTGGCTGAGGTTTCCCACATTGCCCTTTTATCCTTCCACAAAATTTGAAGCTGAAGGGAACTTTCAGAGAATTCAGAAATGCTGACTGAAGGAAGCAGTCACAACACAATTATGTGCATTTTTCTGGGCCAGTTACTGAGGAAAAGAGTGCATAGCAATTGGGACAAATCTGTATTCTCTGGTTAATCCCTGGTGGCAGTCAGGCAGATCAGTAATTCTGTCTGAATGTTTAAGAAGTTGAATGTAACTGCTGGGAGTCCCTACCTAGTTCTCTTCTGTTAATATTTACTGATGCTATTTCATTTCAGTAGCAGTTTCTGAAATGTCTGTTCCCCTGATTGTCTGCATGTCAGTTTGGCTTCTCTTTTCCTTAGGTATCTGATTAGTTAAGTTACCTTCATCTCGAAAGCTGTTGATGGTTGGGAGTTTCTGAGAGTCTGACTAGCGACTTCTGCATAGGGGCACAGCTGAGCAGCTGCAGTGAGCTGGGTAACACAGCCCTCAGAAAACACGTCCCATTAGAGGGATCCCATCTTGTGTCATGGAAATGTAGCTGATTTCACTGCAGCTGCTCCCAGTAGTGCCCTGAAGTGCAATTACTTCTATGACCTCTAGTGGGGATAGTCAGGGATGCCAGACTGTCACAAGTGCTACACTTCTGCTAAAGAGACATGGAAGGCACCTGTTTCTAGAGCTCTGCTGTTTATGTGTAGAGCCCTGAGGTTATGTGCTGTTACAAAGGCTCAGCATCCTCAGTGAGGCAGACATGTGTCACTATGCAGTTAGTGCCTTTTCAGTACCAACGATACATGTTATCAGACACAACAGCCTCCTGAAATATTTTTGCGTCTCTGTCTCTTGTTTTTCTCAAATTTTCTGTTTTGGAGAATTTTACCTTTGTGTGTGTCAGTTAAGTAGGTTTGCTACATTCTTCAAGCTGACCTGTGACAGGTTGCTGCCTGAGTTTCATGCCCGTGTGGTAATGGCCATGTTATTTTATTACTCACCTTGGTGAAGCCAGGACAGATAATTCACAGAAGATGAGCCAAAAAACACTTCACTGTTCAGGGATGTAAGTCTGGCTTAGAAAATTAAGCAATTTATGTAACTGGGACTTTGTGGGAAGCAAGATGTTACTGCATCCTTGTTAACAAGTACCATGCTTAAAAATTGTGTTGAGGAAACAACAGTAGGCCTAAGGAAAGGAGAGAGGAGAGAAAGACTGAGATGCCTTATAAGGAGGACAATCCATGAACTTGAGTGAGTTTCACCAGGACTGAGAAAGCTGGAATAGCTTCAGGAGGAGAAGGCTCTTGTCAAAGTGTGTAAACACCTGATGGGAGGGTGTAAGAGGTGGCAGCCTCCCCTCGGTGGGGCCCAGTGATGGGGTGAGGGGATGTGGGCACAAACTGAAATGGCATTTAAACAAAGGAAAATGTTCTTTATTGCAAGGATGGCTAAACACTGGGACAGGCTACCCAGAGGTTATGGTGTCTCCAAGTATAGAGTTATTCACAGTCCTGAGAAACCTGCCGTGAGCAGAAGGGTTGGACTAGCTATCTGCAGAGGTCCCTTTCACAAGCTCATACTTTCTGTGAGTCTGTAATTTTGCCTGGCTCTTTAGTCAATCAGGATGTAGATGTTAGTCACGCACACCTTTTGTGGTGAGTGTCACCTGCTCCAGGCTGGATTTGTTCCATGCGACCTATTTCCTGTGCTTTTGTGTAGCTACTGCACTGTGGGCCTTTCTTGTGCTGTCAGAGCAAAGGGCTTTCCCAGGAATGCACTGCTCTGCATTTGTGTCAGGCTGTGTGATGAGGGTACCATGTGAACCTGAGGAACAAGTAATTAGATATTGCAGGGTAGGGGATAGATCTGGGAAGCATTTGTGCCTGCTTTTATATTACAGCCCAACTGGTAAAGATCTGCTGGGAATAGTAGAAGGAAAAAATGAGATTATTTTCTGTTGGAATTACCAGCCTGAAGAGATGAATCAGTTTAAGTACCTACTTAAAACTCTTTCCCTGCTCATGTTCTTTCAATATTTCTTTTAATTATTTAGCATTGTATCAAATCATGCTTGGTTGAACATTTCTGATTCTGTTTGTACTTTAACTTTCCCCCACCCCTGCTCTGAGGTGTTCTTGAAAATCCAAGCCTTCCCAGGGTTACAGTGGCAGGAAAGTGAGGCCCTCATGGCTGGAGCCTGTCTGTGCTAATGCAGTCACAGTGTGCTGTAGAGTTCACATTTAAAAGTCTGAAGAGTGCTGGTGACAGCCACAGTTGAGACGAGTGATTAATAAATTGTGAGGATGTAGATTCAAATATTCACCCTCTCCGTAACAGCCACTGAAAGCAGCTCCAGACATTTGTAACTGACATTTTTATTAGGTTTTACACCATTTTAATAGCTAGCATAAAGTAGTAAATTACATTAAAATAAAATTCTACTCAGAATAAGTCATTTTGAGTTTGCAATTGTGGCATTTGAAAACATCTTTTATTTTGAAGAAAATTAATGTTGTTCTAGCTTGATATATCTTTTCAAGTCTGAAACAAGCAAATTGATGACTGTAAACTATAGGTATGGTGAAAGCAAAAAAAAGGGAAAGACAATATGCTAAAGAATTATTTCCAGAACGTGTCTCTCTCTGCTCCTTTCCCCACATGAAGCTTTTGCTGTAATAATTTTAAGAGAGAGACAGTAATAATTCTTTATTAGACTTCATGTCACCTTGTGTGCTTGTAGGTAAGTGTGGTTAGTTGTTGTAATTAAGGAGCTGTTCTGGGTGTCAGATGGCTTCACAAACAAAAACCAGCTAGCAACCAATGAATCTCACCCTTTCCTATCACTCCTATAAAACAGGGCACATTCTGGTGTAACTCCCTGGCAACTGGTGAAAAGAATCTGGTTCTTGCTTTCTGAATTCCTGCCTACTGCAGTCTGTATCGAACATGTACCTTTAAAATTATGAAACTGCTTCCAGTCTAGGCATTATTACTTGAACATAAATAGCACCCTTCCTTGGATGGACTGCTGCAGTAGGAGTAAGTTGAGTTTACCATTGATGTATATTTACTGTTTGCACTTGAAAGTTAAACTTGTCATTTTTAAAAATTAGGAGGTGAAGCAAGGTCAAATTATTTAGCCCAGAACATGCTGTCTAGTTTTGCCTGAAGCAGAATTTTAACTCTGAATTGCTGATTATGAGTGTAGTGCATCAGCTCCTCCTCTGGCTGGAAACATCATCGTTTTGGCTGGTTGTCTGCAGCACAGGTGACTTGTCTTCTCATTTCTTCAGACATGCCTGGTATGGTTGGTTCCAAAAGGAGATATTTAAATCATCAAAAAGTGTGGTTCCTAATGAATTTTCTAACAGGTGAAGCTCCATGAGTGCACTATTAGCCACACCACTTCTTATCTTGCACCTTTTTTCTCAGGATGTCTGCCAAGAGCTTAGCAACTAATATGTGGCTGAGTACCGTGCCAAAAAAAGAGGTCTTACCCCTTGTTTTGGTTATTTTTGTGTTTGTTTGCTACAGGAGACACTACTGTTCGATGTGAGCAACTGGATATGCTTCAAGATTGGCTGTCTGAATTCAGAAAATCTACCTCCTCCTCCAGTACAGCCAATCCAGAGGAGCTGGTGGCTTTTGATGTAATCTGTGGAGATCTCAACTTTGATAACTGCTCCTCTGGTAAGACAAGGTTTGCCTTTTCCTGGTGTCTACCTGTTCTGAAAGGACTAGGAATGTTCTTGATCCCTGTGGGTTATGGCAGTATATTAGGACTGGCTTTTGCAAGGAAAAACCTAATTGCTACAGACACTTCTAAAATAGGTATAAGTGTGAGTTGCTCATCCCATGAGCTCTGCGGAGTTATTAAGCATGATGGGTTTTAAGGCACAAAGAGCAATGGTTTGTGACTTGTGTAGCAAGAAGGAGGACAGATCCAGTGGTCTGGCTTTACTTGAATTAGGCAGACCCTTAGTGGCCTACAATTTTAATTACTAGTGAGAGACATGTATGTTATGGGATTTTTGTGGAGAAAAAATGGTACGTTCATGCAGTTAAAATTAATTTCATAGTGCATATACAAAGACATAGGAGACTAATGCTGCAGAGATCTCAACATTGCTGAATCAGTGTTGGAAAAAATTAACTGCTGCTATGTAGTTTCAGGGGTTTTTATTTTAAGAAGTTTTAAATTTGTTTTTTCTTTAATTGGATGCTGAGGGTACTAGAAAAAGAACTCCACAAAATCATAATTAACGGTTGGTGAGTTCACAGAGATGGAAGCCTTTTCCAAACATAAATATTATGCTCTGTTAATAGCTAAACTTCCAACCCAGAGTACAGAGCATTGCGTGTGTGTGTCCTCCCTACTCTCCTGCTGAGCACAGCTCAGGCAGCCCCAGAGCTCAGAGCTGGCATGGGGCTGGCACAGGGATCAGAAGGGCCAGCACTGCAGTGCTGATGGAGAGAGCACGGGCAGGGAGGGGCAGGGGGTCAGCACAGGGACAGAGCACACAGCAGCTCAGGCTGCAGCCTTCCATGTGGGATTCAGCAATTCACACCAGGGCTGGTGGAACAGCAGGTGCATTTGTGGAACAGCATCCAGTGTGGATTCTGTAGAATAAGAAGCCTCAGGTAACTGAGGCAGAGAGCAACAATGGTACCAAAGACAATTTGAAGAAACAAAAAGCAAGCATCATCTCATCTAAAAAACCTCCCACTATTATCTCTAATCTCATTACTTGTATCAGACACTTGAAATGGAGGATTTTAGCAAAGTTGTGGAAACATTTAATTGTGTAGAAAAGACCATCAGCCCAAACCCCAGCCCTTCTGTCACTCGTTTGCTGTTTGTTTGTAAAAAGTAAATCTGTCACAACTGTAGGACCCAAAGAAAACTCAGAATGGTCTGAGAAGGTGCTGTGAGTGCTCTGGCTGGGACAAGAATCCATTCTGCACAGTGGAGGTGATCAGGAAGTGGAATGGCTACGGGATGCTGTAGTCAGACAAACACATACTAGGGGAAAATACAGTGGAAGCAGTGGTAGCAAGTTTCTGAGGGAATGCAGGAAGGAAGGGGGTCAGTAACAGCTCTGCAGCTGCCCCAGCTGCTGCACAGACAGGGAGGGAGACAGGAGGATACAAACAGATCCAGCCGCTGTGATTTGACTGTGTCACTTGCAGTGTGGGTGGACAGACGGATGGAGTGGCCTGGAGGCAAAGGTGTCCATCAAGGAAATAAACGAGCTGCTGCATAACAAATGGGAGACTGGCCAGGCAGATCACAGAGCCAGAGTGAATGGGGCTGTGCAGCAGGAGGAGAGAAACAAACCTGTGAGGCAGAACATATGGTCAGCATTCTCTACCTGAGAAGTTCTGGCACCCTACCCAAGGTCTTGTACAAGCACAGAGTATAATCAGTGGAATTCTGAGCTGTCTTTTTAAATAAGGAGTAAAAACGACTATTTGCTTCTGCAAATAATAGTTGTAAACATTGCAATAACTGCTAAAGAGGATTGAAAAGCAAGTTTTAAAAGTTAATTTAATTTTTGCTATCTCTGCCACTTATTTACATCACCCTCCTCTTTCAAATGCACTCAGCCTGAAACTGAAATTAACCTGGCTATTTAATTTTTACTTTTAGATTGCTTTCTTTCCTTATGTGCTAAGCAAGATTAATGCAGTGTTTCAAGTTCTCTCCTCCATTTGTACATTACTCATTGTTTTAGGGACATTTGTTAGGATTATAGGTTAATTGAACTTCTTAACTTTTTTAAAGCAGTAATGAGCTTCCTGTAATTTTCTTTATGATTTTCTGTATCCTTTCCCACTCCACAGACTGATACAGCAGCTAATTAATGTTTCAGTGAATACCAAGCTTCTATTCTTAGTTGTATTGACAGTACAGTTTTCAAAGATTTTCAGGTCCATGAGTGACCTTATGATTATGACAAATTTCCTGCAACTCAATTTTCCTCTCCAGCTTTACAGAACATTATGGCAACGTTCATACAGAGAATTCACACTTAGTGGGAATGTTATTAGGCACTTACTTACTGTCATGTTGCTGTGGACTGACTTGTGTAAAAGTCTATTATGTTTTTAAACCTTTTAGCATAAGATAAAAAGCCTTCCAGTCAGATGGATAAAGTTCTGTGTCATCAGCTGGGACTTGTCACAGTGCCACAGTGTGATGGGTTGTTTTTTGTAGGCCTTCCTTGGTAACCAGGGTCAAGATCTAGGAAGTATTCCATCCCATCTCTTTACATAATCAGGTGTATATAAACTGAAGGAGGAGATGTTCTTTCTCTTTTTTGCTTTCTTTTCCTTCTCGGGCTCGCACGCTGACGAGCTCCCGGTGTTTGGGCCTGGCTTATCTGTGTTAGGNCACACATTAATAATTTTTAATCTATTTGGTTTTCAGGGAAACTCTGTAGACAGATGATGCAACAAGGGAAAACCTGGACAAAAAAAATTTGCAAAGATTTCATTTTTCACTTTTCCATAAACATTAAACAAACCAAGTGGCCTTTCAGACAGAAAGAACAATTATCTGCCTTGCCTACCTGGCAAACTTTGGGGAAGGTCAATCCTCCAATGCTGTGCCACAACTCCAGGATTCCTTGACAAATTAGTTTTTCTGTCTCCCTGCAGCTATGAGGATGTTCTCAAGACTGAGAGCTAGCTGGAAGGATGTCATGAGACAGCTGAAGTGGTGTGGCTGCAGCAGCTGAAGGACAGTCAGCTGTATTAATGACTGACTAGCGAAAGCACAGCTGTGAACACAGCACTGCTCTGCTCACCTCTGGGTGCTGCTTCCTGCTTAACAGCGAGGGGTCAGCAGCTGCTTCTCCTGGCTAGACCAGTATTTCACACAAGGAGGTGTGATGGGATTCCCAGGGTGTGAGCTGCATTCTGTCCAGAGACACAGCCCACAGTTCAGAGTTTTGTTTCTGACTTTATTTTCCATTTTTGGGTGTGCTTCTGTGCTCTGTTGCCTTGGCAAGAGACAGTGACAAATATGTGACAGCTGCAGCTCCAAACTCAGGTGAATATTCTGGTGATCCCATGAGAGAGCCTTCAACTGTTGCCAAGAAGTTCTAACCTTGTAAGAGAAAGGAAGTAAGTTTTCAGGAGCTGTTGCCAGTTTCTTTGCCATTTAACAAAGTGGAATTGTAGCAACTGGCATTTTCAAGTTCCAGTTGTGCTTGTCTCCTGGGTATAATGATGGCAGTGTTAAGCAGCATGCACAGAACTAGAACCTGCTTGTTTCTTCAGCATCTGAAATGCTACATTTATGGTTTTGTGGAATATCTTACTAAATGATCCTAGGGCCTTGATGTGCTTTATGTTTTAAATGTAAAGAGCATGGTAGCAATTAGGAATAAATTAATTTAAAGTTGATAGGTCACGCTGATTATATTTAGAATGGCTTTAATGCTGTAGGTGAATTATCAGTTGCCTGTCCTTTATCTTTTCTGTTGTAGCCTGGAAAACATTGTCACTGAATTATTCTGAATCAAGTAAAGCATAAAGTTTTATCTTCAGACTAACTGAGATGTGTAACTATGCCCACAAACAGCCTTTTCCATTGCTGCTGGGAAGCCAGCCCAGTTCTCCATTGGGTGATCTCTCTCAACAGGAGTTTTGTACCAATGTAAGCAAAGCAATGGCAAAGGGAGGAAATACACTGGAAAACTTTCACCTCAGTTTAGAGCTAAAAACTACCAAAAATGTCTTTCACAGAAAAGACTTTGTAGGAAAGCCCTGTTATTAGCAAGCATTTGTTGGAACTTCTGCCCAAGACAAGATACTGTGCAGTAAAGCTACTACTGAACTGATTCAAATCATGCCTGTGTATTTATACTGAGGAGAAATGAGGACTCGCTGTGCCTGTTGAGGCAGAACACACAGTTGTGCACAGGTTCACAACTGGCACCTGATGCATCTTTTGTTGGGCTTGTTCTTTCCCTGCAGAGGACAAGCTGGAGCAGCAGCATTCTCTGTTTACACACTACAAAGACCCCTGTCGAATCGGTCCTGGGGAGGATAAACCGTGGGCAATCGGTAAGACCTTCTCTGGCTCTCAGTGTGTGAACCCTTCCCTGTCTGCCACCCACACAACAGCTCTGAACAGCAGGTAGTTCAACTAACTATCAGTAAGAATAGGGTGGAGAACAAATATTTATGGTTTATAAACCTTAGTGTATCTTGTTGAATTGTAATTAAGAAGCGAAGATCTCAAGCTTCAGTCCTCATTCTGGAATGCAGGTCTCAAGCTACCTGAAAACCTTCCCCCACCTATTCTACTTTTAAAATTATCTCTAGATTACTTGTGAGAGGAGGAAGCCAAATTGCTGTTTCTGTACTGTGTGCCTGCAGTGAAAGCCTGCAGCTTCTGATCAGAATGTTCTGTTTGGTGTTGCATAAATACTGTCAGTGGGGAATGTAGTGAAGCAAATCAAAAACACTACTAAGTTTTGTCTTATAAAAGATTTCAGGGAACTCTGAGCTATTAATTCCTGGTGAAACTCAGTTGAACTTGGTGAAGTTTTAGATCGGGAATTAATACCTTTTTTAGAGGAGCAATAATAACTGTGAAGATACTAAAGTCACAGCTCCCTTTCTGTTCACAGGTACCTTGTTGGATCCTGAAGGATTATATGATGAAGAAGTGTGCACCCCAGATAACCTACAGAAGTATGCAATTCCTAATCTTTCCACACATTTTAGACAGTTTTGTAAAAAAAGGAATTCATTGCTTGCTATTTGACATTTCCCAAATGGAGGGGCATCTTATGGACTGGAAAACAAAACAAACAAATTTTTACGCAGGGGTGTTTGGGGAAGAGACAATAAGGAGAAGCAGCTGCTTCTCTCAGTCAAATAGGGTTGGCTTCAGTGGGTGAAGAGGTGGGAGCAGCTGCAGCCAGCCAGTGTCTGTGTGTCCCTAGAGCTGGTCCTACCTGGACAGGCCATAGGGCAGGAAACTCCAAGCACTACCAAAAGGGGTACATGGACAGCTTGTCTGAAAGTCCTTCTGCAGGCAGCCAGTTCTGGGGTCACTGCAAAGGACAGCAACAAAAGGAAATGTAGTTTTCCTCAAATAAAAGGCACATAAAGTTTAAAACATTACCCCCAACCCAACAGCTACTTCCATTACCCATTCTAGAAAGCTTGCAGAATTCAATCTCTCTTAAACCACTAGTTCACAAAACCAGAGAGGAATTAAACAGCACATCAGACATAACTAGGAATATGGCTTAATATCGTTCTCTGATTCCTAGTGCAGCATTACTTACAGTGTTTGATGGTGAGAAACAGGTGTCTTTGGTTTGAGTTAGTGAAGTTATGAGAAATACAAAAAACCCACTTAATTTGCCAAAATCTTATGATAAATTTCTTGAATACCTGTACTGTTTTTTAAACAATATGCCTGTGGAGAGAAATGAATAAGCTTTGTACATTTTAGAGCAGCACTTAATGAATGTAGCAATCCTTTTTGCACCCTCTCTACCTTGCAGGTGAGTTTACTGGACTACAGACATTATCATCATGATTAGCTATAGAAGATGCTCTAGCCATTCATTACCAAAATATACTATGGAGGTGAAGTTATTTGAATTAGCAAGTCTGTCCTGATGTTTCTCTTGGCATAGATAATGGAAATGGTACATTACAGGCAGCCTATGCTGGCATTTTTACTCCACACTGCACACAATAGATGGACGCTTGGGGTTGAAGGGATTAGGTGAGGCCACCCCCTGAAGGCTTTTTGTATCAGTTTTGACCAAAGAAATAGAATTCTAGAAATGAGGTCTGGGTTTAGTTTATGTCCAAAATAAAGATTTGTTACAGCAAGTCCCACTTTGCACATTTGAGAACTTGCAAAATTTCCAAACGTTTCTATTCACGTGTTGAAAACATAAATTTGGAACATGTGAAAGGGATTTCTGGAATGCAGAAATAAGGTAATTTGGCCCTATGATCAAGTTTGCAAATGCAAATCTTTATGTGGGTGTAGTATTCCATTTTATAGTTCCAAGAGCAGGCTTGGAGCTCTTAAAAAAACCCCACCAAAAACAACACAACCCAAAAAACCCACCAAAATAAAACAAAATAAACCCCAAACAAACCCTGTGTAGTTTATTCCCTGAAGAGTTCCTTGTATTCAGCAGTTATGTTCCACCAACAAACACATGACTGATTAGATAGGGAGCCATCAAATGATCCATAAAGATTTAAGAATATTACTTCTGCTACCTCTGCGTATGAACAGCACCTCGGGATGTGATGACTGCAAAATATTCCTGAGCGCTGGGAACAGAATATACGTAAGACTTTTTCCCTGCTAAGTGTGGCTTTCAGTTTTCTGCAACGTGTTATAATTCTTTTGCAATGATGAAAAAACCCTCTATGAGACCATAATTTCCAGTGGCTTTTTATGCAGCTCTGCAGGGAAACCGGGATCTGCATGGGTACATTATGTAGATGTGCTCATATATTAGAGAAGCCATCGTTTCCATGAGAGGGTGAGAGAGCCTGTCCTCCTGCCTCTGCAAGGGACTGGTAAACAGGATAATTGCCAAGAAATTCAGGGAAATTTAAAGCAATTAATGGAATCTGGGCTCTAAAGACATTTAAATGTTAAATAGCACAGTAGCTGTGGGGCACTGTCTAGTTAACAAATATTGTTCATATACACAGCAAACCAGGGTACTGCCTAAAATTGATCTATTCTCAAATTTTCCAATAATAAGCCTTGATCAAGCTTTATAGACATTTAAACTGGCAATGTAAGCTATGCAGAGAATTATTTCTTCATCAGCACTCTTCTCTAGTTTATAAATAAAATGAAGTAGTTCACATTACTAAAATAATTAGGCCATAAAAGCAGCAGAACAACTCGTTCTTAAATGTCTCTTTCATGTTAAGTACAGCATACGTAAAACATCAGACTAGAACAACACACTTGGTACAAATAATGAGCAAGTCACTTATAATTATAGAACAATTAATTAGATAGGTGTAACAATCTGGGCCCTGCCACATTGCTGGAAACCACACAAGCTTCTGCTCAGAAAGGCTTCAAGAAATGCACACAAATAATCCCATCTCACAGAGATGATTGTCATCTTCAAGCCAAGCACTGGAATAAGCCCACTTTCATCTCTGGCCCCTGAGCAGAGTCAGGCCTATGAGAGCACATTACAAGAAACAAGATTTAAAAGCAATTTTTACCAATCTCCACTGCTGGACAGGGACTCAGTTCTCGGCCAAAGGCAGCAACACCAGTGGGAAAAGTCTTCCTTAGCTCAGGTGGGTGTTGCTGGAATGAGAGATGGTCCCTTGAGCTTTATGATGAGGCAGTTTGGCTTTGTGGCTCCCTTGCATTTGCTGCTCAGCACCACAGACCCAACCAGAGCTGCACAACAGGGCCTTCAGTTCCACTCTGGAGTGATTTGGGACTGAAACCCTTGCAGGGGAAAAAATAAAGCTCTGGTTAGTTTTTATTCTCCCTTTCTTTGTATCCCGTGAATGAAGACAATTGTTCTGACAAAATTCAGGTTGAGTTGTGCAACTCAGTCATAATTAATTATGCTCACTCAAATTGTGAGGGTTTAACAGTTGGCATGGCAGAGCCAGATGTCCATTCCTTGTGTCTACTTCCTGTAGAGACAAACAGCAAACCACTGTGCACAGACAGTACAAGTTTCAGTCAGCAGCAGATGCTGCACATTTACAATTTGCTTCCTTCTTATATCTGAAATTAACATTTCCCTTCTGTGAGCAGTTGTGCAGGTTAAGTGAATACCCAGCATTCTCAGACTTTTAAAAAGACATAATTGAAGCTAAAACAAATTCATCTTTTAAATTAATGCAAATAAGATTTTTTTGCAGTAGTACTGCAGTGCTAATCAGCGGTTTCTTCTACTTTGTTACTTAATTATCTTTGCCAAATATAAATACAATTTCTGAAAGAGGTCAGTCCCATCAAAGAACTTGCTGCCTTGAACCCAGAAAAACAATCTAAGGAAGTGAAATCATTTGAAATAGCTCTTTGTAGAATCAGCTTGCAAATGGGGTACAGAGAGTAAGCTAATTTAATGTGAGTTATTATTAAACCAAGTAAGACATAAAAGAAAAATTATTTTCAGAAACTGATTACAATAAACTCTGAGAACCTTCAATACCTCACAAAGTCCAAAGGAGGTTAAGAAGAGTTCTGATTAAATAACTGTATCATCAGAATCTTGTCATTGTTAACTTCTGAAGACACATTAAGTGCCTCCTGTATGTATCAATCCACCCAAACTTACAGATTATAACACTACTGAGACCCAGTCACCTGTAGTCAGTGCTCCATTCAGGTCCTTCCAAAGAAACAAAATGTGACAAAGACACCATTTGAACCCCACATATTAAAACATGTCAACAAGAGTCTGGTGTTTGTCCCTTGTTCTTCCTTCACCCTGTACTCTCACGTGCATGCATTAAAAAATTCCTAAACCCAACCCCATAAAACCCATCCAAGTCAAGTCTTAAAAAACAGGTGATCAAAAATATCTTATTTTTTTCCAAGGTGAAATTAAAGCTTTGTACCTGCTAGGACCCAAGTTCATGGCTCAGTGTTTCTCCTGCAACAGTTGATGATGTTGCTTAATGGCGTAATCAACTCTTACAAGGGAAACCACAGAACCTTGAGCTCAGGTTTTGGCAGGTAAGTAAAGGAAAGTGATTTTTAAGGAGGTGGTTTTGAAAGTAGGTTGTGTTTTAAGCCAGATAGCAAAACCACAGCCTAGCCTGTCCCTCTGCACGCACAGCTGTGCCCCACAGCTCTGGCTGAACTTGGTATCCCCTCTGCAGAACCCCTGACATGCAGGTGCTGTGTGGTACACAGAGCTGTGTCTGTTCCCTCAGTGCTCCTGTGGTAGAGCTTTTAAATAGGACACAAGAAGGTAAACCAGGTTTCCTTTGAAATCCAACACAACAGCTAAACACAGAAAAGCACAGCACAGCAACACAGGATTACCGCAAAAATAAAGCGACAGGGACCTTTATGGGTTACCTGCTCCAAAGTCATATTCAAAGCTGAGCTAACTTCAAAGTTGGATCAAGTTGCTGAGGGCCTTAACAGTCTTCTGTAGAAAACTACTCTTAAGGTTTAAACACCCAAACTAAAAATTTTAGTGGGAGAGCTGCATCTTATTTGCCTGAAGACTAGTACCTAGAAAAGCAGTTCTCAGTTTTAGTGCTTACTGTACAGATACATGGTCTCAGGCCAGGTAATCTCCTTGCAGGATGGGGGCAGTGCTAACACACCTGCTGAGGAGTTTGAAATCACACACAGGAATCAAATAAATTAGGCTGGCCTTCCTAGTAAAGTAAGGGCTTGGAGTCCAGGACAGACACAGTAACCTGATGCTGAAGCTTGCTCAAAACCGACTACCACGTGCCCAAATACACTCCTGAAAACTATTGCTCATCCCTGTCTGTAAAGCCAGTTACCATCATTTCAGAGAGAGTTGCTCTGAGATCAGAATGGAGAGGTTTGTATCAAAGTACTCAGGTTGGTGCTAAAGTAATCCAGGAGACAGTTTCTTCCTCTGCTGGTTCCCCTCTTGCTGTTCTCGTGACTACAAGGGAGCTCCACCAGTACAGCACCAGTGAAGCCAAGCCTGCCATGAGGCTCTAACAGCACTGTCAGCACAGTTAGTACAGCCTCATAGTGGAAAACATTTGGAAGATGTGCTTTACAAGTTAAACAGTCCTTTTGGACTGGGATTACCCTTACTGGGGATTTGGAGAGAATCCAGGGTAATGCATGAATGGACAGAATGAGCAAACACTTAAAGCAATTGTTTTTGGCTTTTTTTTAACGAAATAGGGCATTGGAAAGTGAAGAAGGAAGGAAAGGATACTTAGTCTATCCCACCAGCAAGAACCACAGTTCCAGTCAAAAGGGGAGGAAGGCATCACTGAAAGGAAATGGGAGGAGGATTGACTATATGCTCTATACAGAAGAAGGTCTCTACCTGGAATGGAAAGTGGTGAGTTTCAGACTTGTCCAAAGAAGCTGTAACTCACACAACAAACTTGCCTGAATGGCACTGCAGCCTGTTCTTCTTGGATTCAAATTCACACTCCAAGGAGGACCTGCTGCTTTGCTGTTTTCCACTTTTGCATGCAAGTACTGAGTTTGTAAACCTACCACATAACAAAGTTAAGCTGAATTCAAAGATTCCAGCAGCAACAGTGGTAGATGTGCTGATCTTCAAAAACAACCAACCAACCAACCTCATTTCCACTCCTTAAACTTTTGCCAGACTAAGTGTTTTTCCTGGTGCTTTTCTCATGCCTGCAGTCTGAGTATTTTTTAATCTTTTCAAGTGTATTTTATGCCTATGAAAACCTACCTAAGTTACAACTCTGCACTACACATGCAGAAGCTGACACGAGCTACCCAGAATGAGAACTTGCAGGGTGCAATCTGCTTCCTAGTGTAGGACCTTGCTCATTCACACCTATTTAGCACTGCAGCTGCTGCAGAAGAGCAGGCAGTAGAGCAGTTCAGCATAGCTTAGAGCAGGATACCTCAACCTGTGCTCTGTGGACACCATAGTTTAGCAGGGAAATTCTTTTAAGGCTTCCTGTTTGAGAAGCACAAATGCCCATGGCACACCTCTATGGTAAATCTGTCTTACAAACATTAAATGATGGCAGAACAAAGGCTGGAATTCAGAGACAGAAGGAGCAGGATTCCTGATTGCCTCACATTCCCACCAAGGTGAACACTTCAATCTAATGAAGACAGGTTTCCTTTTTTGCTGCGTGCCCTACCTGGATGGCAGAGGCAGCCCCTTCTCCCAGGTGAGGGCCTCCCTACACACTTGGATGAATCTGTGTGGAACAACATAGATGTTACTGTAAATGGAAAGAAAAGGTACCACAGATTTCATCCAGACTAGTTCAACTGGGTGTCCTGTCAGTGGTTCACCTCATCCTCAGCCCCACTGTCCATCTGGCAGACAATTCACCAAGTCCCACACCTCTGCTAATACACTAAGGTAGTTCAAAGAGGCTGAGTCCTGCTGTGTGATGTAACAGATGAAGTTTTCAATTCCTTTTCTTACTTTTGTTTTCCTTCTGCAGGAAGTGGAAGAGTTCAGCTTTATTACCCAACTAGCAGGCTTGACAGACCACCTACCAGTAGCAATGCGTCTCATGGTGTCTACAGGAGAAGATGATCCTTAAAACTGACCAGCTTTGAGAATTAGAAGAGGGAAACATTAATGATATTTTAAAAATATCAGAGGATAAGAGCGAACTATCCTGGTGCCACGTTAGGAAAGATGACCAAACCTGACCTGGGCTATTCTCAGAATGTACCAACAATGTGGATTTAAAAAGGGAAGAAATGGAAGGGGTTGTGGCCAAAAGCCACTGTCACAAGTTGCTCAGGCAACAAGGCAGGCCTGTACTACGATGCTTTCACTGTGGACCGAACGGAACCAAGATGGAAGTCCTAATTCCTTCTGAACCAGTGCCATTCTTACTAAAACATGTTTTTATACTAATATATAGCACAATTTAGTTTGTAATTAGTCTGTGAGTTAGTGCCGCTCAATGGGTTTTTGCATCATTTCTTTGTATAACTAAGAAGCTGAAGCTTTCTCTCTTTCTTTAGCCTGTTGCAGTCGTAGTAGCCGTGCTTGCAGCAGCCGCATGCGCCCGCACTGCATGCCACGCCGGGAGCCAGAGCCAGCCACTGCCCTGGGCCAGCAGGAGGGAAGGGAGTGCAAACACCAGATACCAGCCAAAGCCAGGCATCCTGGGACTGGCAAACCCTCCTGTCATTACAGATAGACCGAAATACAAACAACAGCTCTCTTCAATTTGCAGACCGATACCTTCCCGTCTGATTTAAGGATACTGAAAAGATTTGGAATTAAGACTTTAAGAACACAGTTCTACCCTTATTCCAGCTGTGTTCCCACTGAAATTACGAAGTGCTTGGTCTGAACGATGACTCCAGAATCAGGCCTTCAGCTTTCTAAATGCAACTTATTCCCTTAAGAAGAAATATAGTTTCCCTGTAATGTCTTTTCTTTCTCTCCCATGTGTGGGACAGTTCTGAATTATGATATGGGATATGTATGTTACAGTAGAGTGAATAGATTCCTGTAGTACCATTGGTAACACCAGAGCCAACATTCTGCCTTAGCTAGAAAGGGTAAGTGGGAAATGAATTGTAAAATGCATGCTAGATATAGAGTAAACATAAACATAAGTGACATTTGGGGGGAAAAAGGTGTAGAACAGTGTACGATTGATAAGGCAGAATAACCTAGCAATTTTCTAAAGGAATCAGTACACTTAAGGGGGAAGGGTAACATGGCCAGCTAGAGAGTGGAGAATAGAGCTGTGACTCTTGGCCTTAGGTAACTGCTTCCCAGGAGCAGAGGCTTTTTCTATGTCTGTGAGACGATTCTCAATTTGTTACGCACTTACAGACTTGAATAGGGGTCTTGCTGTCTGATTCATGTGTTCTTTCTACTACAGCTCTTCAATTGTGGGGTTCCCCTCTGCCATCTCCCCATGACCTGACCTACCCAGCCTCTGTAACCTTAACAAAAATAATGAAAAACTGAGAATCAGGTCCATAATGAGACTTGGCAGATTTTAGGGATTTAATTTCAGAGGGTTTGTATTGCTGGAAGAACAATGTGTTTTAACCATTACTTAGTTTCTTCTGCCTATTTCCTGTTCAAGTTAAGTGTTATTTCCTCTTACACTACAGATCCCCTGTGTTAAAAGAGTTAATCCAATATTAGACTTACTCCATTAAGTAACCTGTTTTAGTTATTCTGGCCACAAACTCCTGAAGATGCTCTTGTTTTGGTTTAGTTTACACCTGCTAGGAATCAGCTTGAGCTACACCTGAATAGATTTAAATTAGAAATCTCAGTCTGCACAGTCTCTGGTATTGGCTTAGTTAGCTATGGTAAACAACAGAACTTTTACTTAGATCAGCCTGATTTTGCAAATAGAGAAACTCTTATTAGTCATGAGAGTACAGGTCTAACAGTATTGGCTAATTCCAAGTAGGTAGTAAGGCCACTGCTCACACTCTCCCACTGCACCTGGTCTTGACACATTTTATGCCTCATTTTCCAGTCCCGGGGTCCCTTCAGCAGAGACTGCCTCTTAAAAGTGTACTGTGCCAAACCAGGGGTAGTCTGCAAGTGTAACCCATGGGGACTCAAAAATGGAACCAGACTCAGTTCCCCTTTTTGATAAAATTAGGGATGCAAGTTTACAGCATCAGAGACTTTAGTGTACTACCCCAGTGCACCACCAGTTTCCCACTTTGTATGTCTGTCTTTATACAGAGGGTGCACATATGTGCAATGTGTTTTTCTGGTTTCTTATTGCTCCACCCAGTTCAGAAAAAACTTGTACCCAAACCAATGCTTTTTAATCCTATTTTCTACCTTACTTGTATTTTATTAACCTTTTTTAAGAAACCCAAACAGTATCAGTAGCAATGTGTGTGCTGTCCAGCAGCTATTTCTCAGTAGTAGGACTAACTACAAGGTACGGTATTTTTAATAGTTTTCCTAACAATGTAAATTACAATTTGATATCAACTTCACCAAGTATCAGTTGCAGGAGCTGAATTTGACACTGTGTGGGATATAAACATAAAACTACTGCCAAACAATGTAACATTATTTACAGTAAAACTAACTTGGTCTAAATTACTTTCAAATTCACTCTGAGGCTTTGTGCTGACTAAAAATGAGACACTTTTGTCAACTTTTTGAGACATGTTGAGAAATGTTTTTTCAAACTTGAAGTAAACTGTTTTAGATTTTGATGTTTCCTAGTTTCTCAGTGCTCAAGAGCTGCCTAGTTGTAAAATGTTCTCTTACACAATACACATACATTTAACCAGTCTGGGTAGTTCTTTCTAATTTGCTGTCTTAGGGATCTAACTTTGCAAGAGGCACAGCATTGTGGCATCACTGTACAGATGCTCCTTGGTTTTTCATGTTGCTCCTGTGCCTTTCCATGTTTGCAGGGGTCAGGAGTGTTTGTACGGGTGAGCTGGAATGAACAGGCTTTCCCTTCCAGGAATGACCTCCTGGAGAAAAATGAGTTTTGCCTACAACACTACCACTACCACAGTTCCATATAGGATCTATAGAGAGTCACTCAGACAATGCCTGTACTGGCATGATATCAATCATCACAAGCCTTAGACAGATACTGTATAATATAATATTTGCATTTAAAAGAAAAGCAAAAGGGGGGGGGGGAAGGGGAGGGAGGGGCATTGGGGGTGAGGACATGCCCAGGAGATCAAACCCTGGATAGTTAGTTCATATGTCAATCCCACTTTGCTTATGGATAGCATGACCCAATTTATTAATATGTTATTTATAAAAAATGGAGGTAAGCTTACCTTACTATGCTTACCCCACTTTGTACTGGGACTTAAGGCATCTTCCAGAAGTGGGTGATAATGCTGTTCTTGGTTTAATAACTGCCACTTGCCAGGCACACTGCAGATGAAGTGTCATCTTTTTATAAAAGGTATACATAATGTCTTCTGTTTCTCACGTTCAATTTGCATTTTACAACAACACTTCTAGAACAAGTGAACAAAAGACACAAATGAGGACAGTCAAAAACCAAGCATTTCCAGAAGTTTGGAGGGTGTCAGGTCCTGACAAAGTTGGTAACTTTAGATCACTTCAAAACACCCCCTTACAGAAGGTGGCCTCTCAGGCACAGCCAGCACTGTGTCCGATGGATCTGCCGGCTCTGCTCCAGCTCAGCCACTGAGCACCAGGCTGGGGACACCCAGCTTTGTGCTGGGGGAAAAAGCATTTCACTAATTCCAGTGGCACCCAGCTGGTTTATTCCAGCCCAGCCTGGCTGCTCAGTAGAAGCTGGAAAGCCACTGCCCCAAGTCCCCCAGCCTGGCTCAGAGAAGCCTGCAGCCCACGGAGCCGTGTCCTGGCAGCTGCAGAACGAGTTTACCCACCTTGTGCTGGTATTACAACAAAGTTTTATCCCAGAAGCACTCTCAGTTAGCCTGGCTGGACCCTCAGTCCTACCTGTTGGGTAAGACAGTGAGATTTAGGGAACATACAATACCAATAAAAATTTTTTCTAAAAGGCCTTTGTTTGGTGCTCCAGACGAAGCTGTCCCCAGTTTGCTCTCTGCGCCGCCCTGGATGGCAGAGCAGCCCATCAGTGTCAGCACATATCATCAGCTCAGAAATGAAGCGTTTTTCCTCCTCCTGGCACTCCAGGATGAGAACAGAAATACAATTCAAGCACTTTGAAAAACTCCCAACTTTATCACCCGAGGGTCAAATTGTTACTGAAGGTCTCACTTTTCCATGCCATCTTGTTTTAAATATAATCTTGATGCTTTTAAAGACTTGTATTATTGCTGAGGTTTAGAAATCCTATAATAAGAATAACCTTTTTTATTTTAATGATTTTTCGGTATTGTATCCTTCTGGAACCTAATGTTTTTATATGGTAAGCACACACCTTCTGACATTTTGTTATAAATGTATTAAAAAAAAAAAGAAAAATTTAAATATTTTCATTGGTTTCTTTATCTGCAAGAAAACCACAATCTCAGACCTGATAAAAACAAGGTATTTTAAACAATATGGAGGGGTTTTTGTCTTTTATTGGTGCTGAAAGGAATAACTGGTTGATGCAAACAAGATAATAAAATTTCAAGGCTCAAATGATTCTGTGCAGTCACTTTCTCTGGGTTTGTGATGTGGAGTCTGTCACTAACAGACATCTCACTCCAAATCACAGGGTGATCAAGGGGGTGGGTCAAGTACAGTCTCACTGTCCACCTGTTCCTGTGAATCTGCAGAAAAGAAAGGGAGTCCTTTTAACTCCCCCTCCACTGCCTGAGCATCCCCTGCCCTGACATCCCAGCAGTTTTCAAGGTGTGCAGCTCCAAGGAAAGTATTCCCAGTGCCTGCTACAAACCCAAACCTGCACCCCACAGCAAGCCCACACTTTAAGGACAAGGCTCTGCATTGTGCAGTTGTACAGCTGGACATCCCAACAGTTACCTGGTCCCTGAACTAACAGAGAGCAGCTCTTATCTTTATGTTGTCCAGTCAAAGATAAAAACCATCCTCCCAGCCCCCATACGTGTGTACATAAGAAATTCAGGGATTTAACCAAACAATGTCAAGGGAAAAGAATCCATTTTACTCAAAATCCTTTACAAAACCCAGCAGGGAACTCCTCGAAGAATTTCCTTTTTCCACAAGCAGAAAGGAGGAAATCAGTGGCACGCAAGTGTTTCAGGAGGAGCACAGTGCACAAGTTTCTTGTCACTGGCTCAGGAAGGAGCCACTCCATCCTGTGAGACAGGCTGGTAGAGCTGGATTTCTGCAGCTTTCTCCACTGCTGTATGGGTGAGTTTTGTCTGTATTCTGGTGCTACCATAGCATTACACTTTGACAGACCTGATTTTCCAATGGTAGATTCCTAGACTGCCTCTCCTGCAATACCTGACCTATTTTTCCAGTGCTGCAGTTCATGTTACGTGAGCAGCTCATGAGTGGGTTCCCTTCTATGAAGTGATAAAGAAGTTAAAACACCATAATTTCTTGGACAGTTCACTATTGCAGTTATAAGAAGAACAAGTACAGAAAACTGCCGCTCCTTCCTGCTCCCTCTGCCCCAGGAGCTGCTGTGTAGTTTATGATGAACTCCTGCCCACAGCTGCCCGTGGTCAGCACTGTAATGGCAGTGCCATCTGCCTCTTTGGCTATTGTACAGATTATTTTGGCAAAGCATCTATTAAGACCCAAACCTCCCTGTCCCACTGAAATTCCTGTTCAGAATGCTGCTGAAACCATTAGTCTTGCAGCCCTTTTCTTTGACTATTTACTGCTTTGATGTAGCAATTCTCCTTGTTGCAGCAAATTCAACATTTTCACAGCCTTGCAGAAATCTGCTCCAGAGTTCCCACCTACCACTCCTAAATCTGTATGCCCACCTTTTTCCATACTTTCTCTGACAGTCAGGGAAGGCTCCAAGCAGCCCTTTGTGAAATCAGTGAGAGGGGCTTGCTAGGAACACTGGCAGGAGAACAACACTCCTCTGTCTCATATTTCACATAATGGCACATTTAACCACTGCTCCTTACAACCATTAAGTGTGGACAGGGAGAAATAAGTGTTAATTGCAGAAAAGAGTAGGAGAAAATGGAAGGAGAAGAAAAATCTGAGAACAGCTACCTGCTGGGTCTGTATACCCAAAAAGATCATGGAATCTCCATTAACATTTAACCTGGGATGTGTATTCATTCCCTTTCCCTCCTCCTCAGTTCCTGTCCCGGCCCCAAAGCCCCTCTGTAAGTCTGATGACCATTTCATACAGATCATGTGAGCTGCTGAGGTTGTGCTGCAGTGCCCACACTGATAACACCACCGTGGTACCAACAATCACATCTAAACAGTCAATCAAAAAAGGAGATTAACTGGAGTAGAGAAACACTGCAGCTTTCCTGTGTGCTTTAAAGGATTAGATGGTACCTACTAAATAAAGGAGCATTTTCCACATGTTCCTATTAACACACTAGTGTCCAACTGACTTTCCTGTCTGTAAATGTTGTAATTCCTAGAAAACAGTACCTGCCTATTCTGTTCCTCTGGGAATGTCCATAAGCTGATGCTTCACCTTCTCCCACTCACACACGAGCATCTCATACTCCCCAACTTGCACAGTGTCCACCACTGCCAAGCCCTTTTCCTTTTGTAAGTAAACCTTTGATGTCTCCAAAGTCAAACCCAGCAGAACAACTCCAAAGTGCTTCAAGTGCCACATTACAGTTGGGAGCACACTGTGTCAGAATATCCTTTATCTGTACAAACACTGCAACAACAGCCTAAAGCTCCACAGTAATTTTCACTGTTATACATCTGTTACAACAGGTTTCTTGCAAAGCTCTGCTAAAGCTCCTCAAGTCACAGCAGCCTGTGTCCAAAGCAACCAAAAGCCCTAAAAGTCCCATTCCTATTTGCAAATGTTTTGACTCTTCCAAATCCCAGCAACGAGATGCGTCAGCCTGATGAGCTCAGTGGAGACCTTAATGTGATCCTGAATGCTGCACTGTCATTAGTGCACTGAATATTGATATCTCTGACCACTTTCCACCCTGGCTAAAATGGAATTTGCCTCACAGATACACACATTAAACACTGTATTAGCTACTAACTGATATAAATCCTTCTGCCTTAATGATACAAACTGGAGGCTGCTGGCCAAGTCACTGCAGTGTCAGAGCAGAGAGCCAGAGCTGCCTTAGAAAGAGCAGGATGGTGTCTGTAAACCAGGGACCATCCCCTGCAGATGGAACCTGTGACCCACACATGCTGAGCAGAATGACTGGCACAGAGGGCAGGATGCAACTCTGGTGAGAATTGCTTTGTTCCACAATCCTTCTGTAATTTCAAGATTCTGAATTCAGGGAATGTCCCATCCCTGGAAGTGTTCCAAGATATGTTAGATGAGACCCTGAGCAACTTGATTTAGTGAATGACATCCCTGCCCAAGGCAGAGGGGTTGGAACTAGATGATCCTTAAGTTCCAACCAAAGCCATTCCAGGATTCCATGAATTCAGTCAAAACAACCAAAGGGGTTTCTAGTGTTACCACAGCATCACATCCTGCTGGGAGCCTCTGAACACTTCTGGTATTTGAAAGAAGCAATGTGGGAGTTCAGAACCTGAAATGACCCGGTGGCAGCGAATGCTGATTTCATCCCACCACAATGAGCAGAGAGAGGTGAGCGTGATGAGGGGAAAATGACATCTTTCCACATTAAGTGGAACTCAGGTAATTAGGTACCTTTGTTCTCATTAAAGAGGTTCACAAACTTCTAAACGAGCAGAGGATTGTCAGTTTGAACACCCAGCCCTGCTACACTTTGGGCAACATCCTCCCTACCTTTTCAGATCTCAGTTACATTCTTTGTAACAGGTTCTTACATACCTTTCAAAGAGCAACCCAGAATTTTGAATATCCAGCAAAATCCAGCAGGATCTTCCTCTACAGTTAAAAAAGCCTTCAGAAGTCAACTGCAACACTGCCTCCAGCTCCAGCAAAGCCAACACTGAATGTTTTATACTGTTTAGTAAGGACCTTCAGGATATCAGGGAACAAAAGGCAGCTCTAAGGTCTGCAGGGCACCAACTGAACAAAAATCCCAGGCCTCACATGGTGCCAAGCACTTTGCTAAATATAATTCTAATGAAAGGTGCATCACACAGGACAAACATTCTCACTATGCAGCCTGGCCCATTATCTCAGCCCCCAAATAAGAGTGCTACAAATAGGTATGTTAAACTCTATTTTCTGTTACCCCTTGGTTACATCTGATTTCTCCTTTTCACATTTGCCATGAAAGACATTTATATACAGCAAACCCAGACTTAACAAAACATGTCTTGTATGCCACAGTAAGCACATAAGAAGGACTGTAGCTATCTCACTAATAATTAGACTGGTGTTCCTGTAACTCTGTGTCACTTTTGAGCTAACAGTGCTTACCCTGGTGAGATCCCTTTTGCCCAGTTGACCTCGTGTGTCCTTCCACCTCTCTGCAGAAACCTCAGCCCCACCATCCTGCAGCTCTGTGTTCCCATGTTAGAGCAAATTAGAAGCTGTAAATGTAGCATTTATTATATACTGGCAGAAAGAAATGCTGAGTCTGGTCAAGTGCTGGGCAATGGCTCTGTAACAGTACAAGAGATCCTTGTCCAGGCCTGGATTCCTGGGCTGACAATTAGAAGAAGGTTTCTGACCACAAGACCAGACAAGTTCAAAAACAGCTTCCAAACAACCACAATGGAATGCAAACCAAACAGAAAAATTCCTCTCTGAAACCCCAGTGCTTTTAAAACAGAGATGAATGTATTTTTTTAAAGAGAGTTTCTGTGCATGAGCCCAACTAAAGGAAGGGGCAACACAGAACAACCCAGAAGGTCCCACTCAGTCCCATGTTTGGTTTGAGGACAGGGGAAAAGTACAGCATTTCTTCTGCTTCTGGGTAATGCTTATTTATAAGTACAAGCATAATTATCAGTTTGGGACCTTCTTCTTTAAAAAAAACAATGCTATTTTTATTCATGTTTTAAACATGGACAGAACTGGAGCTTACTAGCAGAAATTCTTCAAGTATGAATAGCTGCTTGTCAAGGCTCTGTGTAAGAAGACTATTTAAAGCATAGGGGGCAGGGGGGAATGGAAAGAAAAGGAATGGAAGGATGAGGTACCTGATCTGCAGACATACTGTAAGATAGGAGAATATCTAAAGAGAGTTAAAAACCCCCATAACAAGAAAAGTCAAGAACATTAAGAAAGATAAAATGGCCCTCAATTATTTGGGAAACATTCCACAAAACACACATTACTGACGAGCTTCGTTGGTGAGAAGCATGACTACACCTAGCCTTTATTTTTAGAGATGCTTTTTTTGTTAAATCTTACTTTAAATATAATTATTTGATTAGCTGTTGCTCAGCCAACACAGAGAATGCAAATACAGACTGTCTCAAAAAGAGAGTCATAGCTTTCAGCTTCTAGGGGAGGTAAACAATGGAGCAGTGTTCTAGTTCACAGCTAGAGGCAGAGACACAAGTGGAATATTCTCCCTGCAAGCAAAGGGATATGGGCAGCAGCATCCAAGAAAGCAGCAGGAAGCTGGCAGGGGATGTAAGGCACTGCATCGATCTGAACAGATGATCTCCTGTGAGAAAATACCTTTATTTATTCAGGCAGGCTCCAGGGCCTGGCTGACTGGCACAGTGACAGAACAGAAATGGCACCGCTCGAAATGGGGACACGTTCTGCCATCGAGGGAGCCTTCAAAGAAAGAGAACAGGAAAAACAGCACCTAAAAGGGCCACACCACATCCTGGTCACAGAACTGCTGTTGATACCCGGTGACTGCCACTCTGGGACAAGGGACATGCTGCCAACCACACCTGCAACAGATCACTGGGAGTTCAACCCAGACAGTAACCTGGGTTAGGAAGAACTGCTCAGATGGTCTGAGGGGCTGGTGCCCCTGTTGGAAGGGAAATGCTACTTACACCTCTACCCTGCTGTTTCATTCATGTCATCCATAAGCATGAAATACCCCCACAGCCTGGCAGCACAGGCACTGCACACAAATACAGTGAGAGACTGACCTTCCTGTCTGTGACAAGTACAAAAGAAAACACAGAAATTAAATGGTTTGTCAGTACATACCTGTGAAACCTGGGCAGCAGAGCACCCTGCTACAATGGACATAAAGCCTGCTTTGTATTGAAATACGAAGACAGTCTTTCCTTCCTTCATCCCTCTTTTGAAGACTTTTGTGATGTATGTTGTAAGATGTGCCAAGATAACACAGGAATAGGTGAAAATGTAACATTTAACATAGAAGTTGACTTCATAGTTAACTTATTGCTCTGTGCAACACAGAGGGACCTGCTAGTTTTTGTTGAGCCCTAGTCAGTATTATGCAAAAATGGCCAGGGAGTGGTGAAAATCTAAAAAGAAATGTATTTAATGCATGAAGGAGAAGAAATGCAACTTCCCTAACAGTCTCATACAAAACAGAAACACTACTAAGCCATCATAATGTAGTATACCAGCACAGTTTTCACCAGGACCATCAGGCATTAACATTGTGCCTCCACCGAGATCTCCATCCTTTGGCATGCAATGCCCAGAGACTCAGGGTTTGTGCTCTCCAATGGCACACAGGCTGCACCAGAGAACTCTGCCACAACTTACCACACCTTCCCCCTGCCTCAGCAGCGCATTCAGATGAAGCTTTGGTTTAGTGTCAATTCCAGAAGCATAAAGTTCAGATGAAATGTATTTCTAAGCTGAAAGACGTTTTGCTGAAGAGGCTCAAGTCCCCAGTGCTGGGAGACTTCCTGGCTGACTTTCCTGTTGGCCCCTGGCAGCTCTGCTTTGCTCTGGGGACAAACAGCCTTGCCAAAGGGACGTGGGGGAGCTGCAGGAAGGACAAGGAGGGTCACTGGTTTTAAGCAAGGTCAAGGCTCAGTAAGAAGCAACATAAACAGGGTCACTTAAAGGATCATCGCCTAAATTCCATTAACAGAATGAAACTGCTCGATTTGGAGTCCAGAGACCATTTTAATCACCCAGGAGAGAACACACCACTGGAGACACAGTAAGAGACAGCTGTACATGTAGGCAGCTGAGGCTGTGTCATGAGGTATGATAAAGCTGCCTGATTGTTTCTTTTTAAAATGGGAGTGGGGAGGGAAATGTTTTAAAACAAACCAGGGATGACTAGACTTTAACATAAAGTACCCTTCTCCTGAGTTTTCAGTCTTACATGTATAGATTACAGCAGAATCAATGCTAAATTTAACCCAAAACTGAGCTCTGCAACTGGTATTTTCCTTTTATCCCTCACTGCCCTCTCCCTTCTTACTCAAGGGCATGGAAAGCTAAGATACCAACACGGAAAGTTTCTTTAAAGGGGGGCAGAACCCACAGAAACCCATGACATATGGTTTGTCCTTTTATAGGTCAGCATGGCTTGAAAAACAGCTCTTTAGAGTTGTTATTTGTAAAGATCTATTTAAAAAAAAAGAAGAAATGTACAGCAAATTAGACCTAAAAGCAACTAGATCTAAACTAAAAGCAACTAGACCTAAAAGCACAGATCTCAGCAGGAGCTGAGTGATGCTAAAACAAACAAACAAATTTAGCCTTTTGTTTTGTATCTCTAAAGAAAGAGGCTGTGTTCAAAACATTGTTCCGTCTCCAAAAGCTTCCCATTGAAATGCCAAAGGATTAAGGCTCCACTCAAAGGATACAGGCAAGGAGAAACATTATGGAAAGCTCTTAAACAGCATCAGCTCTGGAGGTAAGAGACCTCAAACATCACTGCTGTTTTAAAACAGCAGGAATGTGAGCAATCAATACAAAAGCCACTGCCTTGGTCCTTGGTACAATGTCCCAGCACAGGGACAGGACACACACGTGGCAGAAGAGCCAGCAAAATTATATGGTGTGAATATTCTTTCCATACCAGTTCATTCCCCGTGTGTGTGCTTGGTTCCCTCAGTCTGGAAGTCAGACAGATAGACTCAACACAGGAACTGTTGTTTCTCAGGTCCCACTATTGCTCATAAAAGACAGCTGGCCTCTCACCCAGCCCCTGTGCCCCACTGAGGGCTGGCAGCAGGTGCTGACACAGCCCAGTGCACTGGGATGCACGGACATGGCAGGCCAGGCCTAAGGAGGACATCTCTGTCCTGCCCTGAGGCTCAGCCCCTCAGGAACCCCCAGGGGAAGAGGGAAGGGGCACCAGGGTTAAGAGGCTCCTGGGCATCCCTGGCCAAGGCTGCAGAGCAGCTGGTTTATTACAAATCTTGGATGCACTCCCAGCCCTTTCCACCCAACACAAGGGTATGTTGGCCCATGCCATCAGCCCTGTGGTGTGAATGACTTTGCTGCTGCCTGGGAGGCAGGCATGAGATTATACATGTAGACCTGCTGTACAGTCACTTCAACCATTCCTAGAAATACTGCAGTTGAGAAGAAATGTGACGTTTCCAAGTGCCGCAGTGAAGCTGTTTGTCCCTCCCTCCCACTCCATTCATTGCCGCAGCTTGATTTATTTGCTGATTGTCAGGGGGGTAATTGGTTTCTTAGATACCCTAACATGAAGCAAGCACTTTATGTGAGACAGATACAGCAGGATCCATCATCACCCTGGAGAAGCAGGAGTAACCTGCAGCACCTCCTCTTTCTGCCAGAGCATGAGTACAATGCTACACCTAGAGAAGAGAGTGACATGCAAGGCAAGAAAGAGCAGAGACTGTGGAAAATGACAGGATAAGAGACAAACCCTGAGCAAACAGGCTGCTGCAGCAGCTTATGTAGCTGCACTTCAGCAAAACCCTGAGGAAACACCAGAGGTTGTGTGGCCAGTCTTGTGTAACTTAAGGCTGAGATACCCTGGGACTGTGCCCACACCACTGTGAAGAGCCCGTCAGACCTGCAATTGAAGGCCTTTCCCTCTGCATACAGGAAGATAATCAGCTCTCATTCTTCCATTACTGCCCTGTCCACAAAGGAGGCATCCTCAGGACTCTCAAATCCTAGACAGAATCCTGCTGGGGGGAAAAAAAAAGTGGGTCATCTTCATGACAGCCTTTGAAAACAAAATCAAAGCTCTATGGCTTTATAAATACATACATATATATCTATATTAAAGATACAATTTATATATAATACATAAATACACTGTACATGCATGTCAAAAAACACACAGTTTAATTACTGAGGTATCCAAGGATTTACTGCCTCTGAGTCTTTATCTGCTGTATCTCGGTCAAACCTCTGTAAGGCTGCATTTGAAATGACACTGTGCTAAGAAAACAAATGATTAAAGCAGAGCCAGGGAGTCAGGGGATTAGTCTATTCTGCATGGCCTTGAGCAAGTCATTTTTAGCTCTGAGGCCCTAATCTTATAGTGAGCCCGGGGCAGATGAAACACTTGAACACCACAAAAAGCACCCTTAGGCTTCTTCTCATTCGAAAAATAGAGATGACAAAAAAAATACCTCTTGGAGAAGCATCTTAATCACTAATCTGCATTAAATGCTTGGAAATGTGAAGTATTACAATGATTAAGTACAAAACCAAATTAACGTTTAGCAATGCCATCAGAGTCAATAAGGCAGAATGACAACACAAGCATCCATTGTATTCAGCTCACAATCACCACTGGAAAAATCCAACACTAGGAAGCTGAATAGTCTCTTTCCCTCCTAACAACCAGCTGTAACTACAAATAGAATACAAAAGATGAGTGACTAAATGAATTAGTCCTGAACTGCATCCTCTATCTTGTTAAATGCAGGAAGCCCACACAGAGCAGTTTCAAAGGGACTAATGAAGGAGAAAAGCAAGCTCCAGGATCTCAGTCCTTGAACTGCCCAGCCCTCAGACAAAAGGTACCAGTTCTGCAAATAAAGGAGCAAATCTTGCAGCTGCCACGACTTAAAAAAAAACACCCTTTAAAATGCAAGACTTGTCCTTCCTTAGGACCATGAGAACTTCACTGTCCTGAGAGCACTATTCATTCTGTGTATTCAGCAGGAGACACAGCATTTTGTTGCCTGCCTGCCTTAACAGTAGGTGCAAGTCTGGATTAGTTTTTTTAGTAGTTGCCACTCTTTGCACTACTTTTCCACTTCCATGCATGTATGTACAGTGTATCTCCTAAAATCACAAGCACTTATTTGCACATAAAATGAGACAGCTGCATTGCAAGCCTGTGCATTTTCCTTATTTATAACGTGCTACAAATTTGTAAGTGTGTTCTCAGCACCCTCTTGTGGATCTGTGCTGTGGGAACCGCTACATATTATAAAATTTCATTGCAATTCAGAGCCACAGAATAGTTCCTTTTGCAGCAAAACTGAAACTGAGAAGCTAAATGTGAATGGCAACACTTGGTAGTCTATTGTTTCTTTAATATGTGACCAAAAGTCACATCTTTAGTGCAGGCACCTCTTGTGCCACATTAAAAAAGCTGCCAAGCTCTACTGCAATGTATGAACTGCAGTGCTATTAGTTCAGTGGTGGCAGGGGATCCTGTTTCTATTACAGCATGCATCCATGCCTGCAGCCCTGTCAGGATCAAAGCTGTTTTCATTCAGAAAAAAAACTGCCTGTGGTGGCAGCACAGAATAAGTTCCTTCCAAGAGAAAATAGGATTCTTGCTCTGCTTATTAAGATGCCCGTAGCCAGAAGCTCTTCCAACTCAGCACATCATTGCAATGCTTCTGTCAGGCCTGGGAACAAATGGGAGGCTGGATGCTGCCACTGGGTAGATGTGTTTTATTGATAAAGTGGCTTTCCTCCCCCAAGTGTGTGCTTGCAGTAAAATGCCCTGTGGAAGAGGACAGAGATAGAAGTCATCTTTTGTTCTGTTTCTGCATACATGTATAAGAAATGGGTAGTATCCCCCTGTAAGCAGCTGTTTTCCACACAATTTGCAGATTACATTAAGTTTTTAAGTCCAGTCTGAAGAATTCACAGAAGTCAAGGAAGACTGACACATTCAATAAATAGTCCTGATTATACACACATGTGGTAAGGGTTTGCCTCAACACAAGAGCTTCCAGCATGTTTTAACCAAATTCTGAAAGCAGTTTCAGTGCCTGTCTAAATGCACAAGCCTAACCAGCAAGCATTAGCAATGTTGACAATGCTCACAGTGAATTAAAATATGCACAAGTTTTCTTGAGCACATCCATCAGATTCTGTTCCTCTAAAGAAACCACAGGTGCTAAAACATGCTCAGCATTCCAACTTTTCAGCTTCGTTTTTTGGACAGCAGCAATACAACTTCTGCTCCAGGTATACTGAAATTTCTGATGTTTCCCCTCATATGCAGATACTACAGCCCCCATTAATTGCCCCAGCTCAGGCCTGAGCACAGTTCTACAGATATGCTGCTACTACATCTGGCCTGTGCCCCTCCCTTTCACTACACCCACCTCTGAGAACCTCAACAGTCCCAAGCCCCACAATACCAAGAGGGTTTAAAACAAGGATGCCTCTCAGTCACTATGCCTGGTATCTACTGCAGTGCACACCTAACTACAACATATAGACTACTGATAACAAAAATACAAACTCCCATCAATGTGGATTACTTTGTCTTGGCATTACAGCAAATTCAAGTTTTATTTTCACTTAGGAAGTACAATTCAGGCACATACATACACAGTTATCTTTGAAAAAGTTAATACTACCCAATAAAATACTGTAAATTTTGTTGTGGTTTTGTTCTATTTTACTTTAATTTTTTTCAAAAATAAAAGTTCTAATATATTTCTATTAGTTCTGTGTTCCCTTTGGAACACTGTACTCTTCTGTTGGATTCAGAATTATCTGTGCAGTTGCATGCACTTTCAGAAGCTATTCTTACTGCAGAACAAGAAGAGCAGCTCATACTTCCTGCATCAGGCAGGACACAGGAGAACAGCAGCTGTACAATGCAAGCCTTTTCAGGCTTGCATAACTGTGCCTGTGCCTTTTTTAAAAAAATATTATTGTTCCCTTTACAATTGTACTGCTTATGTTCCCAACACAAAACAAACACCATACTCTCTAGGCACAGTGTATGAAAACCAAAACAAATATTTAATGAACAGTAACCTATATGTTCCAGCAAAGTCTGTAAGAATGACAAACTGGGGTTAAGCATCTTAAAACTACAGGTTTGAAAAGCAAAATTCACTTTTCTCAGCAAGGTACTGAAGTGGTGCAGGGTTTCTGCTCATCAGGAAAATGGCTCTGAAAAATCTGGGAATACTTCAGAGGGCTTGTGGGTCTATAAATATGACCACAACATTAGGAAAAGAAAAAGGAAAAATTCCTACTCACAAGAACGATGTATCACGGTGACCAGGAAAGCAGAGTAGAGGAGGCTCCTGCTCCCTCCTGGCTTCTTTATGGTATTTCTTTCACTTTGCTAAAGCTGCTGCTCAGAGGAAACAGGAGTAGCTTTGGTAAGCAGTCATCCCTGTGGCTGGCTGACACAATTCAGGACAGGCAGTACATTGATTTTCTATTTCCCTTAATAGGTCACACATACAAAACAGATACACCAGCTGATTGTTCACATAAAGCAGAGTTAATTTCACACAATACAATTTCTGCCAGTGTGATCTGGAGTGCAACTAGGAAAACCTCAGTTGAGGACAAGCTATTGCAGAGCAGCCTACAACTTAGCTAAACTGGCAGATAATGTTTTGGCTCCTGATGGAACAAGGCTACAGTTTTAATCATATAACGCATATCACATATCTCCTGAGATTTGGAAGTCTTTCTGACCACGACTCTTTTCTGGTTGTTTCTTGTCAGAGTATCATCAGTTTGTCACTTCCAATTAACTTGAATATGTACATTTTCTAATTGCCAGTTACGGCTTTCCAGATTTTGGTCACTGCTTGGCAAACGACTCTCCAGAAATGCAGCATCTCAAGAGTTCAGCAGAACATCAGTGCATCAACCCCAATTCACTGAGCATTTCAGCTCAGTACGAGCCCCAACTGAGACAAGCCTGTGAGCAGCTAAGCTGTTCCCTTCTCCCCCTTAAGTGCATTAATATGCATATGGAGACTTGGAATTTCTTTTTGTGCACTCTGAAGATTATTTCCCATTTCACAGTGACAAGAGCAAAGCTTGAAACAGATGCATTTAACTCACTTTACTGTCAGTGTAAGGCTTAGTGTCCTCATCTCCTGCTGTGCCAAGCAATAACCAGCAAGTCACCTGTCTCTGAGCTCCGTGGCATTATGCAAAGCACTAAGCCAGATGATTATAAGAATATGTATATATGTATATAATCCCTGTCAAGAATACCTGTCCCTAAGAAATGGTTTCTCTCCACCTAACCAACTATGTATTTTGAAAACAAATCCAGAAAGGTTAAAAGCATGTTTCAGAACAGTTCGTTCTCTGAGTACAATAAAAATATCCCCCTGCTATACAAAAAAATACTATATAAGTTTATTATAATTTGGGAACATGAGTAACAGTAAAGTATTTTACAACAGCTTAAAATCCAGAGCAATCTCCCCTGTCTTTGTGTCGAAATTTATAGCGTAAGTGACAGCACCAGGGTCTGACAGAGTTTCTGATTCGATAACAGAACTGAAGAAATAGACAGCTTGCTTGCAGTGGGGATTCCATTCACAGTTTCCCTACAGGAGAGAGTTAAAAGTGGAAGCAGTCAAATCTCCATGATACTATTACTATACAGTAACCATGCAGGAAGAGTTCTTATTCCCAGTGAGTGCACAACAGTCAACAGTCATCATTTACATTGCCATCCACTCCTCTATAGGAATATGTAATTTGAAATAACATATGCTACACTGCACAATGAAGTCATAGAGGAAAAAATGGATTTGGCCAAAGAATATTTAGATAGAATCTCAAAAATACTTACTCCTTCCCCTCCAAATTTCTGCTTTTGTTAAACTGAGAAGAGGTATTTGTATGAATAAACTCTACTTTGAGCTAGCATCATATTTAAACTCTGAATTTGATTCCAAACTATGGAGCATTTGGATCCAATTCAAACTCTCCCATTTTAAGATACAACTCCTGCTCCCTGCAAAAACATGAACAGATATTTCTACTGGTTCTGTCTAGGTAGTACTCAAAGAGTGTAATACAGAGCACTACATAACCCAAGCATGGCCAACAGGGACCCCTTTTTCAGCACTGTAATCCTACAGACTTTGACATAATAAATTAGATTGAAGAGGTACCTTTTCATTTGAAATTTGCATCAGTCCTGTACTAATGGAGATATCTGCATCAAGATGATATTCCATCCACAGAACTGCTCCATGGCTCTTTCCTTTCCTGGGGAGAGGTGGAGGATAAAGCCTGTTAGTTTATACAATACTGACTGCTTCACAGTGACACTGCATTAGGGTTCAAGTGAGAGCTGTAAAACCATGAACAACTTCTTTCTTTAAAAAATAGTTGAACAATTGAGTGATTTTATTAGCTGAAAAGCTAAACAAGAGCTTTTTCTGCAAGAACTCAGCAACAGGGAACAAATAGAAAGACTAAAAACATCCAGACAACGTTTTATTTTCTCTAAACCAGATACTAATCTACTTAATTACTTAAATAATAATAACAGCTAGAAAAATGTTATTTTTTAAATACAGGCATGTTATCTAATCTAGCAATGTCTAATATTATCATATTATTATTATAGTCTATTGAGAACAGTCACATGAAATTTGTGTCAGAGTAACTTCCACAACTTTAGGTCACATTACTAAAAACTGCCAAGTATGTTCCCACCAGTTTTACTGTAATACACAAAGAACTTGAATATGAGGTAAAAAAATGGATGGTGACAAGAATATTTATTGCAATAAGAAAACTGACCGTAAAAGATTTACAGAACCCTCTGTGCTGAGACAGTGTTGTGGTACAGTCTCTCTGAAGTCAAAGGTCAAAACTTCCAGGGGGTCAGAGAGTGACTTGCAAGGGTATTCCCACAGAGGGTGAGGTTCTGCTTCCTTGGATTCCCTAAAGTTCAGAGAATCCTGAAGAAAGGAAGGAATAGAATTATCTGAAAACGATCAAAAGGCAAACAGTGCATATTTTCAAGTTAATTACATGTCCTGAACCCAGAGTATTTAAGCAAGAAAGCTGCAGGAGGACAGGACTGCACTTCCCAGGTACAAGGGCAAAATGTCCCACATGCATGAAACCAAGTGCTACAACCACCTCAGCAGTGCAACAGAAACAGGCACTGTCAAAATACAAGGCATTTAAATTTCCTTCTCCCTTGAGCTGAATTCTACCCTTCAGCTGCCTGTACTCCTCAACAATAACTATAAGGGCAATCCAAATGGCTATAAAGATCTAGAAATTGATACAAACAAATCTCACCCTTCCTATTTCTCAGTAGTCAATAAGCCTTTTTCTCTTCCAAAAGTACCTCCAAGTAAGGGCAGTAGGATTCATCTATGAACAATTCCCAGACCATTTGATGTCAAGCTCAAAATAAAATTTTGAGAATAGCATTTTCTTTTTGAATGAAGGGAATTATTTTCAAAACAGGGCAAAGCACTGAAATGCTTGACAAATAAGAAATTAACACACAACCCCAAAATCCATGCCATGACAATTACTGTTTTACAAGAACTGAACAGTCACCATATTTATGAAAAACTAAAACAATAATGTTCTGCCTAACATACAAGTTTTCC
Source organism: Scytalopus superciliaris (assembly GCA_013400415.1). Lineage (NCBI taxonomy): Eukaryota > Metazoa > Chordata > Aves > Passeriformes > Rhinocryptidae > Scytalopus > Scytalopus superciliaris. The sequence goes on from VXBX01001600.1 coordinate 1,014,384, forward strand.
AAGTAACGAAATGGGTTATTAAGCCAATGTGAGTTTTTGTTTTGCTGAGACTTGTGCAGAAATTATTTTTAGTCTTCTTACTTTAATCATATCATCCATAGTCTGGACATCAAAACCTTCACAGATGCCACAGGGACTTCGGATTCTCCATAAGTCCTATAAATGAAAAAAGGATTTTGTTTGGCTTTATTAAAGGAAACAGGAAATCTTGAAGTAATTTTAGCCATAGAGTAGACATTTGACAGCAAGCCAGATAGGCTCTTTACTATCTATACATTCCTAAACCATTACAACTACAGCAAGAATCAGAAGACAGTGTAATCCTGGGAGAACATTTTTTAAACTTCTTACTGACTTTAGCAACCCACTGAACAGACAATGATTCAGTTCAACTTCTGCCTTTTCTTAGATCACATTAATGGTCTCTTAACAGAACACAAACATTCACTAGCTATTAAAATACATTTAATTACCTGTTCATTATTGCACTTATTCTCAAATGCTCCTGCTTTACATGCTGGCAGCAGGACTAGTATACATTTAAATAAATCCTGTTAGAATTATGCCTGAATACAGCATAAACTAGACTACTCTGCATCGTATACCTTACAAAACTATCAAAGCAGACAGGTAGCACCCTGCTCCCTAAATGCAATTATGGATGAAACAAATTCTTTCTCCTGGATCCAACTTTTGCCAATTGCTTAATCATGATGACATATCCGTTTTCAAAAGACAGAAAAGCCTGGAGAACCAGTTCTGCAGGACACCTGTCTGTACCTTCCATCTAACCAACAACTGGTAAATGCAGAGGTTATTTTTAAAATCCCACAAGAGTCGCCACTGAACAAAGAAGAAAATGTAAAATAAAACAATAGCTTTGGGAATAGTTTAATGGAATGAAACACAAGTTAGATGTTCTACCAAAATAGCTATGTGGAATCAGCTCCAAACACAACTCTGCATATGAAAATGTGAAACTCGGGTTCAGGTGACAGGAATGTTACTCTACATTCTGCTACCAGATTGCTGAATAATCTTCAGGCACCACTCTGCATGCTTCAGTTTCCTCATCCAGAACATGAATAGAATAATGCTTGCTTGCTTCCTTACAAAATGCTTGAGAAGTAAATCCTCCAGATAAGAAAGCGTGGAATTAAAATTAACTGCTTATTTCAATCTGATTACTTTTGATTAGTCTTAAACATCTGCTTCCTATTAAAAGATTGAGATTTACATTATTTACTCAGTACGTATTTAAATTCTCTACATTTTTGCAGAAAACTGAAAGGTATGTAAAAACATGCATTGCAGTTGATTAGTCCCAGAAGGAAAAAGAACAAACATACTTTCATATGCACAAAGCAAAAGCAGAAGAGAACAAGGTTAGACAGCATTCGAGTGAGGGAACTGTGAAGGGAAAGAAGGCTCAGACACAAAAACTATACAGCTGGTGAGCCAGAGGGAAGAAACATGACAAAACAGACCTTCCATTTTTAACAGATAAACTGAAGGTTATGTGTATGTGAAAATTCATTAGATTGCAGGCCTTTTCTATTTAGGTATGTATATTCAGTCACTGAATATACACTTAAGCTACTGGACTTTGCATGTTAATGATGAAAGTACTTATTTATTTTCCATTGTCATTATGGGTAAACACTTCACAATCTTCAATTACAAAGTCTTTAACAGCTGAAAAAAACAGCTTATACTTTCGTACAATTTCTGAAAAATGACTTTTCAAAGTATTTTTAAGATGTGCTCAAATTCAGAACTGTGCACAGCCTCAAAGTGATTAAAAAGGAATCCTGCCCACAGTCTTATCAAGCATCATTCCAAAACCTGGTAATTTGCAAAATATCTAATCTTATAAATAACCACAATGGTCACATGCTTCAGCAATCTCTAAACTAAAGAAATATTTTAACACATTCAGCCCTTCCATTTTAAATGGCAAAAATTACTTGACAAGAGATGGCTGAAATAGTAAAACCCTCAAGATATCAAACATTCTTTTCTCAGGTGGTAAGTACAGAACACATTAGATAGTATTAAAATACAATACACTTGTCATTAAAAAGTCCTGGAAGAGTACTCCATTTTAAGTGGATTTGTGTAAACACCAAATGGATACTTTTAAACAATCTCACCTGGAACTCCACAATCATCATGTGCAAAGAAGCAGACTGAGGCAGGACAGTGACACTGCTGGTGAGGTGACTGGTCACAGCTGTCCTGGCATACCAGAAATACAGATTATGCCACGGCAACAAACTTGTACTGAAAAACGGCTCTCCCACAACTACAGAAACCTTGGCAAAGGAAGGAGATCAAAAGCATTATAAGAGCAACTCAGTAACACAGGCTGTTTAAATCTTCAAATAGCTACCAATACATCAAGTAAAATCTCCTAGATAAAAACTTCTACTGCTCCATAAGGATTTCATTACTGTGTGCTGCACATACGGCACATCAGACATATTTTTGTGGGTTTAGTTAGCACATTTTAACACTAATTCTCCTGCAACAACGTTTGAGGGAAAATATTGCACTTTTAGGTTGGAAGGCTTTGTAATGAGTCACAGAAATTTGAAATTTTGAATTTACCGACACTAGTACTTCCAAATAGATTGCTATCTTCTTGAGGGGCTTGTGAAAGAAGAGCTGCAGCCTTGTAGCACATATGCTACAGTTAAACCAGTCAAACTGCATTGACAAGTGGTGCAATTATGCAGCAAGGGAAAGTCATATGCCATCAAAAACAAAGCAACAATCCTCCCACGCTCTTTAGCCTCCTTTAGTTTTAGTGGCACATGATCTGAGCCATCTACTCATTGCATGATAGAACCGGGATATAACGGGATTCATTGTGGCTACAATGGCACAGCAGGAAAGCAAAAATAATCTCTACCTTCTGCTCCCTACCACCCCCCTAAAATTCAGTATATTGGACAACTGTGACATACCTTTTTATCTCCAAAATGAGAAGGCTTCAGCAACTCAGGGCGTGCTTCTAATACTTTAATTTTATCTTCAAGATTATTTGCTTTAAAAAACTAAAACCAAAAAGTAGCACACTGTCTTTAGAAAAAGTTACAGCTGAGACTCAAACACATACAAAAAAAGAATTTTATTGAAAATTACATTACAAAAAAACCCCCAATAGCCATGAGAAATTTCTTAAAAACTGCCTGCCATATCTCATCATGTTGATACAAGTCTGCTTTTGAAGGACACACACACTTAGAGCCAACATGTCACAGTCAGTGAACTAAAGCACATGCCCTCCATATTCTTTCAATTAAGTACATAAGAAGGTAGATAACACAAAAGTGTCCTCATCTTCTTCCATTTGTATTTTGAAGCATATAGGAAGGACAGTCAAGAAAGGTAAGAATCACCTCAACTATGAACACAGCACATATTTGGCTTCTGAGACCAAGTGTGGGTCCTTTGCCTACTGTTCTGTTTTGTACTCCCAAGACACAGACTGAGAGGAATCTCTTTCAAATACACATTGTCAACTAAAAGAGCCATAGCCAAATGATCAGGAAGCTGTTTCCAGTCACTTTTTAGACACCAGCTGTCTCTCCTGAACAGCCTCCACTTCACTGGCAGAGCCTTTCAGGCCCTTCCCCAAGGCGGCAGCTGAAACACCACTTGCAGTGCAGAGCCTGCTGTCTCCTAAGAGCAAACAGCAACCTCAAATACATTCATTGAACTGATTTAACTTCTAAACAATTGATGCAAGAACCATCAATCAAAGGCATAAACTCTGGCCTTAGTAATGCCATGGTTCATTTACTGCTTTAAAAGAAAAGAGAATACTCACTTTTTCCATGACAGAACAGGACACACCAGAGTTTTCTATTGCAAACACCTAATGAAAACACACAACAATGAGTCTAATCAGCTCTACAGTTTTTAATTAAAAAAATATGTAACAGAACAATGAAGAAACACTGATGCCCTAGTGAGCACAGTTTATAAGAACCATGCATCTATTCCACAGCCCACTGTCATGGACCTTTTAAATAACAAAACACCCCCAATAACTACAGGTTAAATAATGCTGTTTTCACAGCCAAGTAAGAAAAATAACCAAACCAACAACAGAATGCAAATATTTATTTTCCATTTTTAAGATGTACAGAGCACATTAACATTTGCTCCAGGCACATATTTACTCCTGAACAAATGTAAGCATATTGCCAATGTGCTAAATCAACTTCCTGTTGTGCTCACTCCTTTTAAGAATTGTTTAACATGACCTGACTGTATCCTCTGGAAAGTGCTCAGAAGCCTTTTGCAGTAAGAAAAAAATTAGATTTTATTCATAACTGGTGAATAGCTAGGCAATATGCTACATTCCTCAGGATTATATTACATTACACGTTTCCAGATATTCAGTCCAACTATAACAGATTTTAGTTTGAAGAGCCCCATGACAGAATAAATCAAGTAAGATGTATCAACATAAGTGAAACAGCCAGGCAGCTCTCAGTTCTCATTTACACACAGACTCAGTATAATAATGAGCTGGAAATGAACTATATGAGAGAAAAATGCCAAGCTACATTGCAAAGAACTGTAAAGCAGGATGAAGTACTGTACCTGCTTTGCTCCAAGATAGTGAGCCAGCAGAGGCAGCAGACTGCCATCACTTATACAAAGGCAAACACTATCTGTGTTCAGAACCTACAGAAAACAAACAGTCATTGTTATTCCCATTCCAGACTAAAAAGTTTTCCCCACCTTACACACTTCCATATAAAATAAGAGTAAAAAAATGCCCATGTAATCCCCTTGACTTAGGTCCGAAAAAGTCTGCACAAAAATGTAGAGTGTCTTTATTCAACTACCAATACTACTCCTAGCAAATACACAGCGCTGCTATAAATTCCTACGTAAGCCTAAACGGCTGTTTACAATTTAAAAACGCAATACTGAAGTTTTCACAACAAAAATGTATCTGCCGATGGAAAAAAAAATAAATATACACGGTGAGCAAAGTTCTTTGCAGGGGAGAAACAAACTCCATAAGGAATTAGTGCAAATAAAACATGACATGCATCCATCAGAGAAGGCTAAAAATCCCACAGGCAACGTGCACTCACTTTCCTCAACGACTTGATGTATTGGTGCGTTCGATCCCGGTCATTCAATTCCCCAAAGCGCGGTCTGTTCCAGAGCAGGTGAGCGTGACACCTACAAACAGGGCTCTCCACATGAACATCTGCTTTATTCTCCTCTTCTCTGTAAAAAATTTCAATGAAGTATTGACTACAGCATCAGTAACAGGTTTTTCTGCCAACAGGTAGGTTTGTGCATTCTGACCAGCGTGCACATTAATGCATTTGGACTCTGCTGTTGCTTTTTCAAAGTTACTAATTCTCCAGAAACATTTCTGTAACTTTGCATTTCCAAACAAAGAGAGGCCCCAATTTCCACCTTTTTAAAAAGATAAAACCAAGAAACCCTCCCACACACTTTTTCACTGTGATGGTTAGGTTTTAGGCTTTGTTCCTTTAGAAAAAAGGTTTCTTGTTTGGATTCCTAAGTTAAAAAGGTCAGACATTTTATAGCCAGCACTGATTTTCAAAAATGTTAGCTGCTACTGTCATCACAGCTGACATGATTAAGCTCTTTTTAACCTGAGCAAAAGGTAGTAATCTCAGAGACAGTGATGACTAAGCAAACATAGACAGAATGGCAATTATTTCACTTCTTTACCTACATGCCATCTCAGCTGAGCTGTATTTCAGGATGTCCAGGAATCAACCATGAGTGGGATTTATTTCTCTGTCACAGAATGCCACCAGGCACAAGACAGGAGCTTGCAGTCCAACTGTGTTTTTATGCCTAACGTGTATTTTGCACCTCTGCACTGCCTTTACAAGTTTTCTAGTCTTACTCTTCTACAAAAAGAGATGCTCTAAGAGCAGCAAGTACTCAAGGTTGGAGTAAAATACCAATGTTTTTCACACACAGATTGGTTACCTGGCTTTCTGCAGCTTATACCACACAGAGTACTCGTCACGACAGGCAGTCAGGCACACCTTCTCACCCTGGAGAACTGGCTCCTCATTGGGAAGAAAGTACACACACTGCATCCAGTGATCTCTCCACTGCAAAGGGGTGACACACAAAGCCTTAGGAACTCATTCACAAATAGTAAATGGGAAGGAAAAAAATAGCAGGAAAACAATTAGGAAGAATGGGCACAAGTTTGAAGCACTCATGCATGATTAACTGAAAGGATCTTGTTCGTATTAGCAAGGCTGAATAAAGACTAGTATCATATACTGAACAAAGGTTATACAGATTTCTTACAACAAATTAAGCCTGAGACCACTGGCTTGCTCACTAGCTGAGCTTCTATTTCAATCAAAAGAAGAACAAATCCAAAATTGCTTTGCATTCATTCGTGCTGTTTCACCTCTACAGCTCACTTACATTAGAAACCTGCATCAAACTGTTGGCAGTGACCTGTGGTTGGAGCCTCTTGCTCCAAATGAGATCACTCAGTGTCACTCCGATGACAGCACAACTATTTAGTGTTTCAAAAAGCTGTTTTTTGCACTGCAAATATTCCATGCTGATTAGTCATTCTAAGCTGACTAAATGCCCTGAAGTTTGGTAGTTTCAAGTCTTATTCTCAAACACGGCAAGAGCAAACAATCATTTTGTAACTACCTTTTGACTGTGTTCATCCTACTAGTAAATACATTCACATAAAACCACAGGAATCTGATTCAATAGTGATTGCCTGTTTCTCTAATTATCCACTATCAAACCAGCATTTTACTACACCAGCCTTTTTTTTTTTTTTTCAATAATAGTATAAATATATTACCACAAACTTAACACTTTAGAAATTTAATAGAAGAACTACATGGAAGCAAACCACAGAGCAGTATTTTGACCAGAGATGGAGACTAGTTAAAGAAAAATATATGGAAATCTTTGTTTTCTTTCTTGAAAGTAAAAGAAATAACATCTAGACGACAGCTTCAGTTTTTAACCTTTACATAAAGGATTACTCCTAAAATTCAACATTAAAGAAAACTTAAAATGGGTACGTTCTACAGTTAACATGTCTACAGTTTATGTATTTAGCACCTTCCAATACATTAAACATTAGCAAAGTTCCTACACAATTTAAAGGAGAGCTACAGTAAGGCCTTAACTCAAATAGTTGCTCAGAGTCATCTGACAATAGTATGTGAAGGCTCAGTGTTTTACCTGCAAATTAGAAGTGGGTTTTACCCAGTAGGGGGCCATCGAGCAATTTATCATCCCAGAGGGGTCCATGTCAATATCCCACCAGGACAGTACAATTTGTGCCTTGCCAGATTTAACAGGCTCCAGCTGCACTCTATAGCAGGTAGAAGCACTCTGTACTGGCTTACTGAAATCCACACTGCAGAGAAGCATAAAAATTGTGAAAAGACACAGTTCATCATTCTTCAGAAGTTCTCACCAGCTTCCCAAGCTGAACACACAACTTATATGAAAGGTATAACAGGACAACTTTGTTTTGAACAAAGCCATGCCTACCCTACCTGAACATTGTCACCACATCACTAAGGGCAGTGAAGTCACTTGATGGCATCTGGTTCAGCTGGATATCACAAACAGAAGGAAGACCTGGGCAGTTCTCCATTTCTGAAGGGGGAACAATAATTTTTTCACCATCCTCTGCTTCAACATGAATGGGAAACAGTTTGTTCCAGGACCACATTCTTTTGGATTCCACTAATTGGACATACACTGTTGCCCTGTGAGGCACTGCCTCACATCCTTCCTGAGTGTTTAAAACAAAGGGTAAAAACATTCAACAAGTTTGACTTATTAACGTGAATGAGAATTAAATCAATTGAAATGCAAACCTATTTAAAGAAAAGTTGGAATGGGAGCCTTGAAATCTTAAACACAAGTTATTTTGGAGCCTTTTGTAACATCAGAGCAATTTGTCTCTCTAAAATACAATCCATGTATCTATTCCTGTTCCATGTGGTTCAGCAAGGCCAGATTACTTTTTTAACCATACAACATTATCAGTTTAACAGCCTCAGTTAAACTTGCATTTGCATTCTCATTCTAAATAACAGATCTATTTTGAGCTTCTGAAGGCAGAAAAACTAGTAGGCTCTCAACAAGAAAAGATAGTTGACAACTGCAATGAGAAAATAAGAAAAACAATGCCTCAAATATTTATGCAATGACAACTTTGTATCCATATATAAAGAGTAGAAAACATACAAGGTGTCCTAGAAATCCCACTATGAACTCACAAATAACTGTCAAGTCCAAGAACAGTGTTTTTACAAACAAAGACTAATTGCAATTTAGAGCTGTATATGGAAAGCAGTACAAAGTTATGGAGTGCTATTGTCTCTATATGCAAACTGGTGAAAGGGAATTAGAAACCTAAATAAAGCTTTGCCATCCACATTTTAATAAAGCAAAACATTACAAAAGGTAAAAGAGGAAGCCCTAAAATTATACCTATAGACTGCATGTCCAAAGAGGATACTAGATTACAGCGTTTAAAATACTTCCACAGGCAAGAAGCATATGGAGTAGTAAGAGCATGACAGGAAAAAAACCCTACCAAACATAAAGCAGTGCCTGGGAGGAGAAGCCCATCAAATATAAAAGGAGAATTTAATTTTTTTAGAACACCTTGGAACAAGGATGTTACTAAGCAGAGCTTCAAATCAGAACTGAAGGACATTTGTTAACCAGCAAGTTGTTGGTTTCAACACAAAGCATCCAAGTGTAATTTCAGAGCCTGTGACTTACAACATGTACTCAAATAGCTTTATTCGAGGAAGGAGCCTAGTAAATGATTCACTGAGTAAGAAACACACAGCTTATGGTGTATTTACCAAGGGATGAGGAAGTCTAAGTATAATCTCTCTTACTCCAAAAAAAGAAGAAATTCTCTAGGGATAGATGCAACACACTAACATTTTCTATTTTCTTACCTGTACAAGGTATTTGTGTGCATGCTCATAGGTTGGTAAAGCTCCTTCTCCTATCAGCTCTGTATCAAATAATTCTGTTACCAGGATGTTTGCACGACATTCCATATCTCCATCTAAAAGATACAAATTGACATTGTAATATTAACAGCTTTTATATAAGTCATTCAAGAAAATGCTATCCTAAGAACACAAGTAATTAAAAAAATTATTCCTGTTAGAGAATCTGCTGAAGACTGAAAATCATTTTGCTTTAGAAGTCTGCTATGAAATACAAATGACTACTGAAGTATTACTAGAACACCTCCTTTTCAAGTAAGTTTCCAATATTGCTTTTTTAGAGTGTAAAGAATCACAGAACAGTTGAGGTTGAAAAAGACCTTTAAGATCACCAAGTCCAGCCACCAACTCAGCAGCATCACCATGTTCACCATGAAACCATGTCCTCAGGTGCCACACCCACATATTTTTTGAACACTTCCAGGGATGGTGACTCCATCCCTTCCCTGGGCAGTCTGTTCAATGCTTTACAACCCTTTACACAAACATTTTTTCCCCTGATATCTAATCCAAACGTCGCCTGGCACAATTTGAGGTCATTTCCTCTCATCCTGTCACTTGTTACCTGGCAGAAGGGACCGAACCCTACCTGGCTACAACCTCCCCTCAGGTAGGTCACCCCTGAGCCTCCTTTTCACCAGGCTAAAAAGCCCCAGCAACCTCAGCTGCTCCTCAAAGGCTTGTGCTCCAGCCCCTTCACAATGATTAGCTTGTTTTAATTGAAACCACCTGGAGAATAAGAAATGTTCCTTCATGGTTTTCAGGTACTTGCCCAATTTTTTAAGCCTAGCCTATTTTTCTTACCTGGGCCAACTGTGACTTCAGTGGAGTGCTTGTTGATTACCTTGATTTTGTCAGAAAAACCATTTTTCTCCACTATCTTCACAGCAACATTAGCCATGGGCTTGAAAACCTGTGAAGAGCAAGAGTGTAACAAAATGGTATGCTAACATTAGCTTTCAAAAATGAAGGGACACCAGCACAAAATGCAATATATTTCGTTCTGAAACAATTTAACATCTTGTGTATCTTTTCCTGTGTCTGAAGTCCATTACCAGGAAACAAGACAGCTAACCTGGCTTGAAATATTCATAAGGCTCCAGTGTCACTGTTACAAAGTGAGTATCAGCTGTCTCCGAAAAATGCACCATACCTTTTCAACTATGTGATTTTGACACCCAAAAGGCTCAAGCTTGCACTTCAGAAGCCACCATACAAAATAACAAATGCATCCACTGTACTGACTGTGCAGACAGAACTGTACTGAAGCTTGAAAAAGCAGCTGTGAACACCCATGCAGAATTTGTGCAACCCCTGACAAATGCTCACCTCAATTGCATAGCAGAAATCTGCCCCCGCTGAAGCTGCCATCATAGACAGGAGTCCTGTGCCAGTCCCTATGTCTAGAACTATTGCCTTCTCACCTCTTTCTTTCACTCTGCTCACTGCAGCACGAATACCTTGGTAGTACTTCTCATTCTGTGGAGAAGAAAAACCTTTTATCCATTTACACTTTCAATTTTTTGCAGAAGTCCTGCATTCTCCAAGCACAACCTCATAATCAGAAAAAGGCCTGCAGGCATTCCTTATGCCATACAGTCACACCAAAGCCATCTTGAAGCAAGTATACCTGGTGAGATCTTTTTATCACAACGCTGACATGGTCATTGGTCAATCAGCTATTCATACCACATGTATGATTTCCAAATGTGATAGATTTTCTGGAGCAAATAATGATAAAATTTTCCCCTACAGCACCATTCTAATAGTCATAAACTGACTCTGACAGTACAGGAGCTAAAGTATCTTGAATTTAGGTTCCTCTCTTCAGCTGCTGAAAAGCATTTATATATGAGAAGCAACTTGTGTAAACAGTGGGTTTTGGTTACATGCCATTAAATGGGGCTATAAGCACACCATTCCAACAACAGGAAAAAAACCCAAATGCTGTCACCTGTCAGATACATTGAAATATAGAATCATAGAATCGA
>VXBX01001602.1:1870-23734 GCA_013400415.1 Scytalopus superciliaris
CCCCCCGGGTGGGGGATGCTGGGCGGGTCGCCCGGGGCCGGTCCCTGCTGCCGCGGTCCGGGATGGGGTGAGCCCCGGCCCCGGCTCTGCAGGCTCTTCCCGGTGTCGGAGAGATGCTGGGCACAAAGGGGCTTTGGCGGCAGCAGGTGGAACCGGCCTGTGCCGCGGAGCCCGGGGGGCTGGGGCGGGGGCAGCAGGAGCCCCGCGGGCCCATCAGGCCGCCGGCTCACCCGCCGCTCCTTTCCCCCCGCAGCCGTGTCCACCTCTGTCTTCATCGTGGCCATCCTCATCCTGCTGCTGCTCCTGTACCACCGAGACCCCATGTGCTGCCAGTTCCTCTGCTCCTGCCGCTTGTTCCAGACCCCCAGCCAGTATGTGAGTGTCCTCCCCGTGCTCTCCCTCTCTTCTTCCTGCCCACGACTCCCCGGCTGCCCCCCGAGCCCCTGTTCCCTTGTGCTGGGTCTGTGGGGTTGCACTGATGCGTTCCCCTCCTGCAGCCTGGGGTTGCTGATGGATGAGGATCTCCAAGGAGAGATGGGCTCTCCTGCCTTCTTGCTCCTGCTCTATCCCAGAGTTCTATCCACCCACCCAGTCCTGCCTGGCTGTGCCATTGGGGTTGTATCTCCAAGGCCCAACACTAACAGGTCCCCCAGCTTCCCACGCAGCTCAGGGGGGTGTCTTCCTTCCCCCTCGCAGTCATCTCTGGGGTCGGGCTGTGCTTTATAGGGAAGGGGCCCAGCAGGGAAGGGGGCTGGAAGCTGAGGGCAAAGGCAGACAAAGCCACTCGCTTCCCTGGTGACTGGCTCTCTTGTGCACAGCTCCTGGGGAAGGAGCAGTGAGACACAAAGCCCTTTCGCTCTCATCTGTAATTTCCCGGGGCTGGCTTTTAACCGGGGAAGCTGATGGAAAAAGAGCAGCATGTGCAGCCAGCACTGCTTTTGTGGTGGTGACTTCCTGGGGAAAGCTCAGCCTCCAGAGCTGCAGGGATGGCTCTTGAGGGGAGGGCTGCAGGTACTGCTCCACAGTCCCACGGAGAAGAGGGAACATTCAGCCTTGCTAGTAAGGAATGGTGAAAGGCAAATCTAATAGTCCCCAGCAGAAATCACAGTGGGAATGCATTGTGTGGATGGTGCAGCCATGATTCATTGCTCCTTTCCCCCTCTTCCTCCCCACTGCCTGTCCATGGCACACGCTGGGAGTGGGCCCTGCTGCTCTGCTCCCTGTCCTGCAGAGCTGCTCCCTGAGGCACACTGCAGGATGCACCCTGAGCTGCAGAGCCTGCACTGTGCTGGGACCTGGCTCTGGTGTGGGAGTTTCAAACAGGGCTGTGTGGAAAGATGGATGCAAAGAACTATATCCATAAAGGGAACATATATAGGATGTATTTCCATCAGAAAAGGTTGTAGTGTGTGAGGCAGCTTTCAGGCAGGTGCAGCTGTGCTGGTGTTGCTCATCAGTCATTGAACCAAAAGTTTGGTCCTGTGTTCCTGCAGCCTCCCTAGTTGTGCTGGAGGGCCGAGACAAACAGTTCCTTGGTTGTTAAGGGCAAAAGTAAATCAATCATTCACATGCATCCCTGGGAGTTTCTGGGCTGTTTCCTGCTGACAGAGATGGGGTTTTCCAAGAGCAAGGCATGGCCATGGTTCAAGTCCTGGCACTGGCTCGAGGGGCTGTTCTCTGCGAGCAGGATTTCTGCTCACTGTTGCTTAACACCTTGACAAGGAATCCAGTTTAACTGGAGTGAGACTGCTCAGGAGCAGCACAGCTATTGCCCTGTAGATTTGCTTGCTGCGTTATCCTGAAATGACAACCTCAGTAGATAAAGGCTTACAAATTCTGTAACCCTGAGCATGTGACAGAGCTCTTATCTACACCAGCAGAATAATTGGGTTGGTTTTTGTTGTCCCCTGAAGAGACATGGTTCTGCTGAGTCTCAATGAAACCCTGCCTGCGGCCCAGGCTGTCCCTCTGACTGCTGTGCCCCTGGGAGCGGGCCCTGCTCTGCCTGGGAGGATGTGCCTGAGCCACTGGTGTTGTGGGACAGGCAGGGACTGGCTGCCAGTGGCAAGAGCTGCATGAGCCAGACAGACAAGAGGGAGCAGCAGCTCTTCCTCTGCCAGAGTCCTGCTTCCCAGGCTGTCCCATGCAAGCTACAGGACAGGATGTGAGGGACTTCGGCTTTGCTCATGTCCTCCTCATTGCAGGAACGCCCCCCACCCTACTTCAGCAGCAGCCAGAGGCTGGTGGGACCCCAGCGTGGAGCCTCACGGCTGGAGAGCGCTGCCGAGAACCCCGGCATGCAGGTGATGGCAGGATCCCTCATGAGCTTGGAGATACTGTGGTTATGAGGTTCACATGGGGAGAAGCATCTTCTGGTGCTGTCCCAGAACTTTGGGAAGTGCTGCCTGTATGTAAAAACCCTGAGGGAGGTGGGGTGTGAGGGGCAGGGGACACCATGGTGCCCTGAGATGTCTGGGCATGAAGTGCCAGGCAGATGCCTGGTGGCTTGGGATCCTGCAAAGCAGGTGGAGGTGTAATTGCCTCCTCGAAGGGATTTCCTCTCTGGGTGTTGAAGGAAGGGTGCCCACAACTTTGAGCCCTGAAGTAACTCAAAGTGGCACCAGCCCATGAACTTCCAGTGAAGGGAGCCACTCGGTCACACTGACCCTTCTCTCCTGGGCTGGGCATTTCTAGGGAGATGAGCTCTTCTGCGTTGGACCCCCCAGCACCTACCAGCTCCCTTCCTGGGAGCAGCCCCGCCTGCCAAGCTACGAGAGCGTGCGGAAGAAAGATCGCCAGCGGGAAATTCATCACATGATCGCCGAGAGGTTTGGGCTGTGGGCAGAGCCATCCCAGGAGGTGAGCATCCCCTCCCTGCCCAGTGGGCTGGCAGAGGCCCAGGGCAGTCCCAGCTCTGGTCCATATCTGTGTCTTGTTTCATCTGTTGGTAGCGGAGAACTCTGTTCTCTGTGATTGCCTTTCCCTGATAACCTTTATCTCTGGGAAAGCACAAAGTGTATCAGGAGGCTCCTTTGGTGTACATCTGTGCTGGTTAATGATCCATCTGCCCCCTGGTGTGTTTGCAGAAATGCCGGTGCTGGGAGGCAGGGCAGAGCCCCAGGGAGAAAAGGGCAGGCCCTTTGGATCACCTGCTCCATACAAGTCCAAGCTGGGAATGTTATTTTTGGATCTCTAAGGCTTCCATGGGTTTTTGCTCCCTTCTCCCTGCAGGACACTCCTGGGAGGTCCCTCGCTATTACCTGGAAGTGTTTTTGGCTTATTTATGAGCAGGAGGCTTTTCCTGTTATGATACTTAGGATTTGCACTCCCAAAATAGAAAAGGGAAAAGCAAGTGCACCTGCCAAGTTGGTCCTGCAGCAGCATCGTGAGAGTCTCCTTTTAACAGAGACCTCATTGCCTAAAGCAGAACAAAAACATTTGAAACTCTGAGCAGAGCACTGTAAGTTCACTGACTTACCTGCATTTTGAGCTCTTAAAGCTGTACCGTAAAGTCTGGCATGGTCAGCACTTGCCACTCAGTGTTTGGAGCTGTAACTGAAGATATCTGCCCTAAAACTACCAAACTGATCAGGGGGTTGGAACTGGATGATTTTTAATGTTCCTTCTCACTCAAACCATTCTGTGATTCTATGACACCAGAGCACTGAGAGCACAGGAGAGTAAATCCCCAAAGACAAGTAGTTGAGGAACTGCAATGAAAGCTCTTCCACAACATCCCTGGGCCACTCCTGTCACATGTTGTGGGGAGAGGGCTGGTCCAGCTCTGCCAAAATAAGTGTGACAAGTGAGACTCACTGCCAAAACCTGGGTAGAAAGCCTGGCTTGTAGGTGCTTGTGTAAATCCCAGTGATATTTCCATGGTTAAAGGAAAGCTAATAACAGTTCTCTCCTAACAAAAGTTGTCTTCTCTGGCCTTGTGCCAAGTCCTTGAAGGGGAACAGGGAAGAGCAGGAACCTGGCACAGAGTGAGGGGGCAGGTTTCTGCCATGCTGTGTTGCAGACTGATGCTAAGCCCTTGTCTCCAGGTGTTCCCCAGCCAACAGCCGGCTGTGCTGGGGGCTGCGGGGGTTTGATTTCAGGCTGGTGGTGCTTGTGAGCCTTGTCATCCGCTCTGTAAGAAGAGGTGGGATAATCTCCTGGTTATTTCTGATCTGCTGTAATGCTCTTCCTCTCCCCTCAATAGATGCCGCCTCCCTATGAACACGCTCTGAGACATCCTCCAGCTTTCTCAGGAACAGGAATAAGCTCAGAGACCTTGGACAGATGTGGTGTTCCAGACCCTTTCCATGGCTCTCTCAGCTACCAAACTCAGCGAAACACGGCGGTGTAAGGCCTTGGCCTCAGCATGCTGTCAGTGACAGAAGTGCCTGGGACACCGTTCTCCTCAGCAGGGAATGGCCAAACCTTCACCCAGATCCAGTCAGCTGAGACCCAGCCAGCACTGACATCCCTCCTGCAGCACAAGGACAATCAGGGAGCCACTGCCAGGTACTGAGCTGAGGAGCAACCAGGGACATCTGCTTGTTCTTCTCTGGCAAACACTGTTACCAAAGGCACAGACCAGCTGCTGGAGCTGCAGGGGGCAAAGCCAAGGTGAAGGTCTGCTCGGCCACAGCTCCTCAGGAGCAGCCTGTTGTACCTCAGTGAGGCAGCACTGCCAGCTCTACCAAGGATCAGACCTCAGGCACTGGCTGTGTCGTGCTGTTTCACTCGTTTCTTAGGTTATCAAGTGTTTTACTGTATCCCTGTATTGGCTGCCAGGTGAGAATCCCCACTGTGAGTGGATCTACACTGGAGCAGCACTGTGTGCTCTGGCAGCAGCCAGGCTGCATGACCAACAGCAGTTTTGTACAGACCTCAGACACGGATTTGGAGGGGCTTTGGGGGTTGTGTCACCTGGTGTGTGCAAATACAGAGATGAACTGGATTTGCAGGCTGGGAAAGGACAGGCATGTGGACACAACAGTTGGTCGTCTCCATGAAGAATGTGAAGCACAGGTGGACATGTGTGGCTGACCCAGTTCACCTGGTCTTCTGCAGAGCAGAAGAATTGTCTAATAATGTCAACACCGGTGTCCTTACACCACCAATTTTGATAACCTGTTTTCTACTGCAGAGTCAATGTTTCAATTGTTTACAAACCTGTAGATAAAATGAGATAAGTTTGGCCACAAGGCACTTGGGCACTTTTAATTTGAGCAATAGAAGCTCAAAAATGTCATGTAATGATTCAAAAGGATAAGTCTCCTGGGTTATGGTTTTATTCACCTCCGGCCACTGAGCTTCAAATACCAGCCCAGACTTACCAGGCATCTTACCAGGCCCCCTGCACTTACTCATGAGTAAGAGTTACGTCTGTGAGCTTGCCTCGTGGCCAGTGAATGGAACATTCAGATATTTGAGTTAATCATTGAGGTAAGTTAGATAGGGAAATCCAGCTTCCTGACACAGCATTAGGTACATGTGGAAAAGGATCTGTTCTGCAGTATTGTGAATTAAGGAACAAATAGAACAGTAATGACTGTGTAAAAATAGAGGGAATTATTAGTGGCACAAGTACTGATATAAGAGTGATTGTACAGGAAACTCATCCAGTGGCACAATGGAACAGGTTGTCCAGATACTAAATGAACATGGGAACACATTCCGTGATCAGCCAAGACCTTCAGGTGCCCCACGGCATTTATTAAACACTCTACAAATGCCAGCAGGTGATTCCAGTGCCTGAACACCAACCACATGTGCTTTAGGAGCAAAACCAAGTCCTAAACTGGTATCTTCCGAGGTAGAACACTCTTGTCCTCAGATGCCAGTCCAGCTGTAGTGGTCTGTCCTTCCCATCTGCGGATGTGTGACGCAGGAGGCTCACAGCATGGTGACCAGTTTGAAGCTTCCTACCTCTGTGTTGGGGATGACACTGATAAAGGTTTTGTAAAGGATTGCTCCTTTGGGCAGGCGGCAGATCACGTCCCTGCTCTCGCTGCTGCGGGGTAGGGGTACATAGGCCTCCTTGGTGTATCTCACAATCCCATCCTCCAGGGCGTAGAGTGTGTTGTTACGGCCCATCCCCACCTGGGAGAGGATGAGGAGTATTAGAAAGGAGGGGCTGGAGGTCCACAGCTAAAGCAGATCTGATCATTGGTCTGCCTCGTTAGATATCCCGGCTTCAACAGCATCTGTTGCTTTGTATTTTAAAATAAAAGAAAGCCATGCATCTTGCTTCCAAGCAATCAGGCTGCAATGGTGCTCAGCACAAGGGAGGAGACACCTGTTCCACCCTGAAGCACAACTGCCTAGTCAGGTCACAGAAATGTTTTAGGATACCCATAACTTGCAGACCTTCCCTGAGTGCCACGGACACAGCTCTCAGCAGGGTCTGTGACTAACAAATACCAGGTGATGAAAGCCAGTGTTGGGATATACAGAACACAGGGATGAGCATTAAGAATGAGACTGGAAGAGAGGAGGCAGTGAGTGTGGGACTGTGTGGTGGGCTGCTGTTCTCTGAGAACCAAGGAAGAGAGAGAAAAGGCCTTACATGAGCACCGGGATGCCAGCGGATCAACCGCTGTGTAGCCAAAATGTTGCCTGCGTGGACAAATGCACCTGCAAGAGAGTGACAGGGTCAGATGCACACAAACAGCTCCCCAAAGCCCTGGCAGAACACAAATGGTGTTCCAGGATTTACAAATCACAGCTTTCTGCGGGTATTTTGTTAGGAAAAATTACTTCAAATGCTAAAAGCATCTCAACAGAAATGCTGTTAGCAGGAAATGAAGGGCAACTGATAGACCGTGGCAAAAAGTCAAGTCTGAAAAGATTGTATTGAGGGTACAGGGAATTTTCTGGTTGCTGAAGGCATTTGTTTTATTATCTTTACATTGACACATTTCCATCAGCAAAGCTAATAATTATTAAGCACTCAGCTCCAAGAATCTGTACTTTGGCTTCTGCCAGCCTCGTAATTCTCTCCTTTGTAAACACTGGAAATGCTCAGTTTTTCCACCCAGCGTGGGGGGAAAGTGCAGTGCAGTTATGAGGTGTCCCACAGCGTTCCCTCCCTCCGGGTGCTCCAGAGAGGCAAAGGTACAACCAAAGTACATTTCTGCAGGCAATTTTGGCTGGTGGCCGGCGGGGCTCCTGGGGTGGGAGGCTGAATCACGCTGCCCTCCCACCAGCGACCCTCGATCACCGAGGTTTCACTGATCCTCCCCTTTCCTTTCTCCTGGAAAAGGCCCTGCCCACCTCCTCCAGAAACACTAACAACTGACACAATACCAGGGAGGGAACTGCGAAGAACCCAGTGAAATGCAAATAAGACCCAGCAGGTACTCAGACCTACCTTCTGTTTTTTTGAATCCGTAGCGTTTCCCAGGGCTGCGGCCACCCAAGTTTTTTGAGCTGCCCCCAGTTTTCTTAGAAGCCCATCTGACAGCAGCCAGGCTTGTTTGGGGAGTGGTTAGAACTAGGTTTGGAGAGAGAACCACAACATCAGCTGGAAAAACTATTACACGTAATTTCTTTTGTCAGATGTAAAGGGCATCAGTTAAGACAGGCTTTAAAACTAAAGGCAAAAGAAAGCCCTGGGGGGGGAAAAAAATACTTCCAAGATAAATTAGACCACCGTGGCCTAAGTCCCATGCAAAGAGGCCACATCTCAAGTGCTACTGCTGCCCAGGGAGGAATAAAACTCTCCTCAATGATGTTATAGGACATGCACAAATTCCTGTACAGATATCCCTGGTTGCTGTGGATTGCTCTTACATTGCTTCCAGAAAGGACAAGCTGTCATCTCTGTTTTGGTTTCCCCTTTGACCAAATGGCTTTTACACAGTTTTATCCTGAAATCTTACAAATGAGCAGACTCCAATTCAGGACAATATATAAACATATAGCCAGTGATGGTCCAGGGGTGGTCACAGAGATACTCCGAGGGCTGGAGCTCCTCTGAAAACAGGCTGGGAGAGCTGGGGGTGTTCACCTGGAAAAGGGAAGGCTCCAGGGAGACCTGAGAGACCCTTCCAGTGCCTGAAGGGGCTCCAGGAGAGCTGGAGAGGGACTTGGGACAAGGGATGGAGGGACAGGACAAGGGGGAATGGCTTCCCACTGACACAGAGCAGAGTTAGATGGGGTATTGGAAGAAATTCCTCCTGTGAGGGCGGGCAGGCCCTGGCACAGGTTTCCCAGAGAAGCTGTGGCTGCCCCATCCCTGGAAGTGTCCAAGGCCAGGCTGGACAGGGCTTGGAGCAACCTGGGCTAGTGGGAAGGTGTCCCTGCCCGTGGCAAGGGGGTTGGAACTAGATGATCTTTAAGGTTCCCTCCCAACCCAAACCTCCCCACGATTCTGCTTAATACTGCTGGGAAAAGTGCTCTACCAAACCCCATTAATTTCAGGAGACTCATTTTACCAAGTAAATCAACCAAAGACGAGCCACAGTCACAGTTTCGCAGCTACACAGACCCGCCCACTCCACCACAGCTCCGCCTCACCTCCCGGGCTGAACGCCAAAACCCTCACCCCCAAGACAGCTCCCCGGTGAAGCCCCCTCCTTGCGGGGGCAAAGGGACACCCCCTCCCCACCTCATGCTCTTACTCCCACCCCCTCAGAGGGCGAAAACCTCCGGCGGACACCACACCCCGCCCCTCTCCCCTCACTCACAGAGCCGCCCCAGCGNCCGCCAGCCCCGCGCGCCCCCGGGCCAATCAGCGCCCTGCGCGGGCTTTTCCCCCCCTCCTCAGGCCGAGGGCGGGGGCGCCGTGAGGGGAGAGGGTGTCATGGCGGAGTTGGGGGCTGAGAGTAGCGGCGATGAGGAGCTGCCCACTTTGTCCTCCCTGCTGCAGCCGCAGCCGCCGCGCCCCGGTGAAGAGGTCACGGTAGTGAGCAGCGGGGGCGAGGAGATGGATGGCGAGGTGGTGGAGGTCGCCCCTCTGCGCGACAGGGTCGAGGCGAAGCGGGGAGATGGGGGTGCTGAGAGGGAAGGGGTGTGGGAAGACCTGGAGCCGTGTAGGGGAGCGTCTTGTGGCAGTGAAAATGGCACATGCGGTGCCCAGAGACCCTCGCTGCCAGTCGTCTCGGACAAGACTGGTAGCCCCCTGGTAAGCGGAGCAAACCCAGAAAAGTCCCTCCCTGCCAAGAAGCGACAATATTGTCAGAAGGAAAGGGAGGCGATGTGCCAGGCTGCGTGGCAGAGGAGGAAGGAACGAGAAGCAAAGAGGAGGCAGCAGGAGGAGGAGAAAGAGAGGAGGAGAGCCCTTGCCAAGGTGCTGAAAGCTCAGCGGCCAGGAGAGTGCCAGAAATACATAACAGTGTTGCTAGATCCAGGTGGTTGTCCTCACAGCCTTCACTTGCCCTGCCTTGACTGTTGTCTCCTCTCTGTGGAGGACTGACCCGTACACCGATTTCAGTCCTCTTACAGGTAGAAGGTGGTGAGCAGATCCACAGTGCTTTGCAGGCTGCCAATTATTCCTGTGTGGTTGAGGATCAGGCTATTCCCTGCAGCATCACCTGGAGGAGAAAAACCGTGTCATCTCAGGTGTGCAAGCAAAATCGTGGTGTTCTTGCCTTTTTCCTCATCATTCGTCTATTTCCACTCATTCGTGATTGTATTTAGCAACCCAAGTAAACACCTCCTAATCTCCCTGCTCGGAGCTCTGAGTGGGAGTCTCAGTGAATTCTAAACAGTCTGCTGGCCTGACTATTTGTTTTCATATCTGAACAGATGGGAGGAGGAGATGAATGGACAGAAGAACCAAATGTCCTGGTTCTGCTTGGCTTGGAGGAGTTTTTGTCCATGGCTCACAGCTACAAACAAGTGAGAATGCTTATGACTTTTGTGCTCCTGTACATGCCTTGATGCAAAACTGGTATTTTGTCATCCCTCTTTGTGGCAGCAATGTTTCAGTGTGGGATGAAACCTTAGCTGTGGGATGAATGCAGAGTTTCAGTAAAGCAGAAATCTGGGTTTAGAAGCCATTAATGGATCGAAACCAATGGGTTGTATAATGTAAAGTTCTGAGAAACTTAAAAAAAATCCCCAGTTAAAAATTTTCACACGTTCCTGAAGAGGTAACATTGTTCCATCAAGTGGGATTACTTTTTATTTCTGTCTGCTGTAACTGTAACACAGGGTTGGGTATTGTGTGTTTGCCCTGAAGAGCAAGTGTGAACAGACTCATTTGCAGACCCAGAACCAGAGCCATAGTTTGCTGTGCTTTCATGTGTACCTCAGAAGGGTTTAACTTCTTTTTTTTTTTCCCTTCATCTTCGCAGAAGGTTGACAGCTGTACAGAAGGGCAGGAGGAGACCCTGCAGAGCTATGTAGCTCATGTGATGGAGAAACTACCTGGGAGAATTCTGGCTCTGGCAGTAGTTGGAGTAGAAAATTATTTCAGGTCAAACTTCTTTCCCTCCAAACATTTCTGTCTTCTCTGCCTTGAAAAAATGCCACAGGTGTTTACATTAATTCCTTCTAGCAAAGACTGGAGTATAAGAGGTATTCCCACCCAGAAGTGCCCCACTATTTGCTATACAGAAACAGAAGCAAAGGCCCATCCAGCCTCTCACCCTGGTCTGTCTTTACTCTCTTTAGGTCCCTTGGAGTTCAGTCAAAACAGAGACTGCGACAGGCAGCAGCAAGTGGGAATGAAGAGAAACAGAGAAAACGAAGGAAAAAGGAAGCTAAGGATTCCGGCCTGGAGTTAACCAGAATGGATGTGGAAGAAGTGAGTACCTTTAAAACAGACATGCAGCCACCACCTGTTGTCTGCCAGCGTTTGAACATTTGACACAGTCACATGCTTTCTTGGACGGGAGAGTGCAGCCTTCATTACTCCATCTCTCTGTGGACAGAGCTCTTTGGGGTCAGTTCCCCACTGCTCAGCCATGAACCTGCTCTCACACAGACTGAAGTGTCCTGTTTACCTGGATTCTGATGTTACTCTCAGCACCTCTTGCCCTTCATGGCCTATTGGCAAAGCCCATCAGTGGTGGCCTGTGTGTAACAAGAGCATGCCATGGAGGAGCTGATATTACCTGGCAGGAGACAAACTGCCCCTCAGTACTTCAGTGCTGAAAATTAACTGTTCCTAAAACAGGAAGAGAGCAGATGTTGTCCTACAGCAAGATCTTTGTGACCCTTTTCTGTTGCAGATAGGGGTTTGATGTAACAAGACTGATTGTGCCATCTGTTGTTTCCAATGGTGATACAGGCCCTGGTGGATCTGCAGCTAAGCACACAAGTCCAGGTCAACTTCTTTGAGAGCTGTGAGGAGCTCGGGGAATATGCCACCATGTTCACAAAAGCTGTGGCTGAGGCACCATTCAAGTGAGTAAGCAGAGGAGGTTTGGTCCTACCTTTGGAGAGGCTGCACTTCCAGTTACTGGGAGGGAATAGCAAGTACAGTGTCCTGTGGTTTTTAAAGGGGCAGGGTACACAGAGCAGCTGCTAATCCAGCCACTCTCTGTAAAGAAAACAGAGTCAAATTGTTGACATTTCTTTTGATGCCAGCAGTGTCTCCAACACCGTGAGTGAAGGACAGCACTCTGGCTCCGTGACAACAGACACAGGGACAGGATTTTCTTCATTGTCTCATTTGCTTCCTCATTCCTTATTCTCCCTAGGCGAGAGCGAGACGAGACAGGGTTCTCTTTCTACTTGGAGAAGAGTTGGTGTGGAGGCGTGAAGGTGGATCATTCTGGAAAGGGTCTCTTGAAAGTTTGGAAGAGGCAGATACAGCAATTTAACCGGGTCAGCCCTGAGATGGCTGAGGCTGTCGTGTCTGCCTACCCTTCTCCTCAGCTTCTGATCCAGGTGAGGATGCCTCAGGAACACCCAGCGCTGTGTGCAGGCACCCAACTAACATAAGGGGTGGAAGAAATCATTTAATTGGCATTGAATTAGACACAGTGATTCTCTATGAGCAGTTCACTGAGGCAGTGAAGGAACTGATTCCTTGGCATCCACTTCATTGGCTTCCCAGAGCAGACCACGAGGGAGCACATTGGTTCTGCCCTCCAAACTCATGGATCGGGCCAGGGGGTGGGGACCAGGCAAAAAATTAGCAGACACTGTGGAAGGGCAGAGCAGTCACAGGTTCATAGCTCTGATAAGTTTTTTTGAGCAATGGATGCAAACGGATGGTCGTGTTGCTCCTTTGTGTTGCTTTTAGGCCTATGAGAAATGCTCCTCGGACCCGGAGCGGCAGAACCTGCTGGCTGATATCCCGGTGCACCGTGGTGAGGGTGTGACAGCCACATCCCGGCGGATCGGGCCCGAGCTGTCCCGGCGCATCTACCTGCAGATGACTTCCCACAATCCTCACCTCTGCTTGGATTTAACTGGGTAGCTCAAGGGAATAAGGGATTCACTGTTTGTCTGGCGGAACTATTCAGTTTTCTTCTGTGAAGAAGCACACTGATCCTCATTTAAAGACTTAGGCTTTATTATAGCAGGAAAAAAGTTGGGTAAAGTTGCTGGGTGGCTGGAGTTTACACAAGAAAGATGGTGAACATCTTCCCTAAGAGTATGAGTGTCACACAGTTCATAGTACTGATGTTCTTTTATTTGTCTTTCTATAAAATAAATAATTTTGAAGAATAATAATTGATTCTTAACATGTTGTCTTGAATATAGACAGGCATGTCCTCTGTTGAAAGGAATGCTTCCTGCTGCTCTTCTGAAGAGCAAGGAGTGATCTCCCTCCTCTGGGACAAATCCTGATGCTGAAGCAACATTGTGCTGTCCCCCTCAGCACCTGCTCTAGCGAGGTGGAAGAACTCTCTGTTCCGCTCTGGCAGATGGGAATGAGTAAGACTAATTTTCAGATATAAATTTAGACCGGCCTGATTCAGTCTCCAGACGGCTTAATCTAGAGAGGGTCTTGAAATCTGATTATATGGGCCGGAATTATGAGGTCTAAACAGTTGGCAGAAAAAGCTTCCTTTTAATTAGATTGGGGAACACGGCCTGTCCACACAGCCATCAGCATTTGTGTGCACACAAGGACAGTTGAGGGCTTTTGCAACAGCAGCACTTACTGAGATGAGTGCTGAGATAATTAAACTGCATCCGATGTGTGGAAGTTAACTCTTCAGAACCATGCTGCCTCCAGTGGAAAAATCCCCACCTGCCACGCTCACTCCAGGCATCCAAGCAGGAGCCCTGGCCTGGCCAGCAGTGCTGCTGACCTGAATCGATAAATCATACCAGCCCAGCATTTGCCAACCTATGCAGCACTTGCCTGGGTGGCACAGCTGAGCCCTCCCAGCTGTTGGCTGTAAGGGCTGCAGGGAGGAGATGTTGCTTGGGATGTTGTCTGTCACTTTCCTGAACGTTTCTGCACAGGGAGCAAGGATCTTCTAAGGAATGGGATGAATTAGACACCAAAAGCAAAGCTTATAGCTGTTTGAAGGAAGCTTTGAAAACGTACACCTTGCTAAAGCAGAGACAGCCTTTGCTTCCTTTTATCTGATACTCATGCTGTCGCTCTCTCCTGTGTGATACTCAGGGAACCACAGCCTTATCATCAGGTTACAAAAGGTGAAGGTTTACTGCTTCAATGGTGACCTTGGTGTGAACTGCTACGGATGATTTTTCCATGGCGCTGCTCTTGGCAGTGATTATCCCAGGTATGAAAAGAGGGAGAGATCCTGGGGGACCAGTGCAGAGTGTCTCAGGGGAGTAGCACAGATACTCTCTGAAACCTGCACCTAACTTCATTTTACAACTCACAAAGCCCTTAAGCATATGACAAACTTCTGCTTTTAATTTTATATGGAAAATTTAAGATGACTTAATTTAAAATATTTTCCAGGGAGATTGTAAATGATTAATAGGACTTTGCAGAGGCAAGTTTGCTTCCCGCGGTGCAAACCACCAAATTGCTTGGCCTTCCCCCAGCTCTGAGGCAAATCCCTTTTCTGCCAGCAGTGCTCCCACAGTGCCACCCAGTGCTGCCACCACGGCTGCAGCAGGCAGGAATCATTCCCCTGCGTACTCTGAAGTAATTTGTGGCTGTTTCTAAGAGACCTAATTAAACCCAAAAACCGCGTTAACAACATAAACATCCAGTTCAGACAAATTGCTGTGAAAACTGTTGTATTGAAAATTTTCAGCTCCTTTCAATAGCACATCAGCCTCTTCGCTCCAACATACGGAGGCACAGCCGTCCTACACACCTGTAATTGGTTCTGGAGTGGGCCTTAGTGTATTATTCCCAAACAGCCATACCACCAATTTTAGCACAAACAGAAATGAGAGCAAGGAATGGATATGTATTAAAAACCTTCCACCTCCAGCTAAGGCCTACAGCTACCCAGGCAAGGCGAGGGCTGGTTTTTCCCACTCCTATAGACTGGTGGCTTTCTGTACCTCACAATGCTGGTGAACACCACTTGGAGGTAAGACGTGGCAACGAGTTTAGGTTTAACGTGCGCAAAAATGGGAGTTACAGGCCAACTGCAAAACATGCACAGCAAAGATGATCTGAACAATAACTCTGCTCTGTGGAGTGGACCAGCAAACCAATGCTGACGGGTTCAAAGCAGTTTCATCAGAACACAATTCCATAGGAATTCTGGCTGCGTAGATGGTGGAAGGAGATGCTGACGGAGCAAGTGCCCGTCCAGGACAATCACTGCTGTGAGTTGTGCTGTAGCATGTTTTGCAGGGTTTTGTGGTTCTGCAGAGCAGCCACCACGTCCTCGTAGAGGGTGTTCACGCTGACGCACAGGGGTTGACGCTGCAGCTCCGTCAGCTTGCAGGCAGCCAGGGTACAGAGGATGCAGAACAACATGAAGAGCAGGACTCTCAGCACTGACCGTGACCACGAGGGCTTGTGCCGGGGGGGCTGAGGGGGACGAGAGCTGGAGGCAGGCTCTGTAATGAGAACACGTACAGGACAGAATGTGAGGAATTAATCAAACATCTTTAACAGTCTGTGTTCGGAAACAAACTGTTCAGGCAAGATGCTTCAGCCTCTGCTGCAGTTGGCTTTTGTCATGAATTTTCATTACTTGGCTCTCATAAGTAAGTAGATGTGCAGGATTTAACTGTTTACAATGAAAAGTTTCAGATTTAGTTTCACAGGCAGCAGTGAAGAGGCCATAAAGCATCTCTGCATTGCACAAGATCTGGTTTTGCATGTGTAGTTCAATATACTTGAAATGAGTGGAGGGAAGTTCTCATTAGGAACATCTGGAGAACTACCTGAACCTTGTAGCCCCCCAGTTCATGGGAACACAGGCAAAGGGGAAAAGGGCACAGCAGCAGAGCTTATCAGAACTACAAGTTCCCCCCTGCCCACTCCACCATCTCCCAGTACCTGGGCTACATGAAAGCAATTCTGGCAGCATCAAAGCCTGATGAAGATGAAATGTGATGCAATCCCACCCAAAATGGATACCACTTACTTCGGGTCTGCACTGTTTCTTTTTTAGTTTTCTTTTCCATCTCCTGTTTTGCAGCTTTCTGAGCATCATATTCCCGCCTTCTGCGTTCCTTTTCCTCTGCCTTCTCTCTCTTCCGCAGTTCCCTCTCTTGAGCCTCCTTTGCTCGCTGTTCTGCTTCCCGCTTCTTCTCCATTTCTGGGGATTAACAGAAAGTTTTTTCCCTTTTATGTAAAGGGTTGTCATTGCCATCTTCCTTATTACCTGCTTATCTGATCCCAATTGGAATGAAGAAACCCATTAAATAACTGTCCCCTTTTTTTATAATTTTATTTAGTATTACATACCTTGCATTTTGCTCCCTCAGCCTTCCCTTAAAATAAATCCCATGCTTTTCTTTCATAATTTTATAAGTAACCCTACAGCACATTCTATCTAGAGATCTATTATTCAGGCAAGAAATCACAAAGCTACCCCCTGCTATCTTTCTCCCTCCAGCCCTTCTACCTTACTACTCCCTGAGTCCTCAAGATTTGGATGGCTACAAGTA
The DNA here is from genome assembly GCA_013400415.1 of Scytalopus superciliaris. Lineage (NCBI taxonomy): Eukaryota > Metazoa > Chordata > Aves > Passeriformes > Rhinocryptidae > Scytalopus > Scytalopus superciliaris. Next base: position 17,828 of record VXBX01001602.1, read on the forward strand.
CTTGTTAGATGGCAATTTGTAGGATGGATTCCAGGTATGTCTGGGTGTGTCAGACCAACAGCAGTCCTCAGCAGACAGCACGTGGGGACTCTGTGCCTACCTCGCTCTGCCTGGAGTTTCCGTTGCCGCTGTCGATCCTGCTCGGACTGGATTGCTTTCATGTGCTGCAGCACCTTCAAGGTCCAAGAAAACAACCTCAGGGCTGTGCAGAAGGCTGGTGGCACAGTCAGTTAAGAACAGAACAGCTGGATTGTGGCTGAGGATGGTTTTAGCTGGGGCTGACCCCCCAACCCTGACCTACCCCTACAGCTACAGATCTGCGGAGAAAGAGCTTGGACCTTCCTGTGTGAGTCTTTGCCATCAGAAAACAGATGTTCCCATTAAAAACAAAAGTGGCAAAGTGGTGCTCACCAGTACAGAGGATCACAGAACATTTCTGTTTATGTGAGTCTATAGTTTGTCAGAACTTCTCCAGAGACTTCTGTACAGTAAGCCTAGGCATGGATTATTTTGTCCAATTATGCCTCTACTTTCTCGGCAACCAGCATTTAATCCTCTCTTAACTCCATTAACGGAGGAGAATCTCCCTCAGCCAGGTGTTTGCTCTCCACAGGCACAGCAGAAGCAGAGTCAGTGCAGTGAACCTGCCTGAAGAAACTTCAGACTGCTGCAGGAGCTGCCCAGCTTGCTAAGTAAAAAGAGGAAGAGCCACCACTGACAAAGCCATAAAAAAGAATAAAAGCAGATTCCTTACCTTGACAGCAGCCTGTTTACACTGCTTCTCATCCAGACAGTCTCCTACCACTTTAGCCAGGACAGGATCCAGGGGATTGTCCTTCAGATCCAGCCACTTGAGGTTCTGCAGAAAGGCACAACAAAGGGGAGGCTGTAAGAGCACAGCAGTCTTGCAATTATTTACGAGCTCCAAAAGAGAAGGAAAGGACTGCTTAGTTTTTGCATGAATGAAACAGGTACAGAAGATGAGCAGAGATGCTTTCAATAGATGGAGAGAATTTTCACTGAGCTGCGGTGCAGAGCCAGCTGGATTTTGGAATGGGTAGTCAGCAGGATGGATGCTTTACCAGAGAAATCAACTTGAGCAGGATCACAAGACCCTGGGCTGCATCCCAAAGCTTTACGTAACTGCCCAGCAAACAATTTTACCTTGAGCTGTGCAAAGCTGACTGGCAGGGTGACTAAACGGTTGTTCAGGAGGTCCAGGTGCTGCAGATTGACCAGGCGGCCAAAGTCCAAGGGCAGCTGTTGAAGCCGATTTTTACTCAAATCCAGTTTCACCAGATGCATCAAACTGCAGAAGTCTGACTAGAACCCAAACAAACAAAACCCAGAGAGAGCTGGTCAGCACCTTTACGGAGGAACCCCTGCGAGGAGTACGTGGATACAGCCTGCACCTCACATCAGCCACAATTCTAACTTATTACAGAACTGTGATGGAGGACGGATATGACTGACAAGGTGATGTATGGCGATATGACAGGAGCAAACCCGAGTCTCCACTGCTGATGAAACTGGTCTGTATTCACCTGGGGATGCTCTGGCAGAAAGATGCTGCAATCTTCACACAGTGCAACCCTTTCCTCTCTCCTGCCTCAGCCAAATCCACCAACAGCACTGACCCATCACTCACAACGGAGTCATTCAGCCACCCCAGGACGGTGAAAGCACCAGCTCCAAACCTCCTGGTGAGCCTCTGAAGAAGCACTAATCTTTCCCAAATATTTCCCGGCAGATTCATCCCCACGAAGGCTCTCTAGCATCTTACCGGCAAGGAAATGAGGTTGTTACAGGACAAATCCAAGATAGTAGCTTTCGGAAGAGCGGCCTGAAAGAGAAATAAAGCACTGAATGAACACGGAGGTTCGCCCGAGCCCCTCCGGCACCCACTAGTTCTGCTTCGGCCTCTGCGGTTTCTCCCGCATCAGTCTGTCCATCCCCCGCCGCTGCTCCGAGGTCGCGTCATCTCCGGATCGGTCCCTGGCTCCAAAGGCGCTCCTTATCCCGGGATAAGCATTGAGCAGCGGCTGCCGGGCAGGCGGGACACGGAGCCCCCCACCCCGCTGCTTTAAATACCTGGCAGGCCAGGTTACAAACCCCCTCAACACACCTGGCTCCCCTGCGCTGCCCCTTCCCGGGGACAGAGCCGGCCCCCATCCCCCCCGGGCCGGGCACTCACCAGGTCTCGGACCGGCACCTCGTTCAGGTCGCAGAGTCTCAGCTCCGAGTGCCTCCCCGCCCGATCCATGAGAAACGGGGTTTAACCGGCGAAACGGGTTCTAAAGCGGTGTCCAGGCGTTGGGAAGATAAATTGCTGGTCGGTAGAATCGCCTTGTTAAGGTTTAGGACTTGGCGTGTTTCAGTCATCTCAGACCTTGGGGGAGGATAGCAAAGCTTGGGAAGAAGGATGTACCGCTGATAGAGGAGGCAAAGAATGCAGGATTTTTGGGCCACAAGGACATCTTGCAGAAACCACAGGATAAGGAAGAAACTAATAAAGCCNGCGGTGGCGGCTCGACTCGGTTCGGCACGGCTCGGCTTGGCACGGAACGGCTCAGTCCGGCCAGTCCCGGCGTGGCACGGCCCGGCCCCGCCAGCCACTTCCGCNGGCTCCCACTGGGTAAAAGGTAATTCTGGCAGGGGGAGATTGCGACCACCAACCCACAACCACCAATTCATGGCCACCAACCCAAGAAAACCCACCAGCCCAAGAGACAAAAAAGACTGAGCATGTGAACTGATTAGCGTGGGAAGCAAGAGAATGATTAACCAACACAAGATAGAATATGAGACCTAGGTAACTTGTAACCAATGAACACCAATGCCTTTGTTTGCTAAAATGTATAAACAGTGAACAGTTGACAATTGTGTTGGGGCACCCTGCCTACCATCCCACTGGCGTCGGGACCCTGGCCAGGCTGGCAGGAGTTTGCATCTGGATCACGTGAAATGGCTCTGCAAAGGGAAGGAGAACGCCGAGCCCAGCCCCATGGGTGGGTGAAACTCACATCCAGTCACATCACCGCTTCACACCCCACCCCATGGAAAACCAACCAGTTAAGGGCCAATAATCCCAGTAACCACACAGAAACCCAGTGATCGATACGTCCTTTTACAGCAGCTGATACAGCTGCTTCAATCTCCCTGCAGTCCCCCTAATGTGAGGGGTGAATTCCTTCTTGGTTGGACTGCTATCCCACAATGTCTCTTCAGAGGGGGAGTGCTCAAGGGATGTTCCTGCTTTTCTCCCAAGGCTCTGTTGGCACAGGAGCAGAGCACTGTCCTGACCTGCTGTGGAGAAAGTCAGTGAAAGAGAAAGGAGCCTGGAGCAGAGCTAAATTAGTGTTACCTGGTAATGGGATTACAGTGAGGACTAACCTTGAATCCCCTGACCTGTGTGATTCGTGGTGTACCAGGACCATGCAAAGATGTTTTCACTACTGCAGCACATTGACCCCATGCATGCATTAGATAACTTTTAAGCTGGCAGTAAGTCCCTTCCAACACCCAGAGACCAGCGTTAGCTCAGCACAGACAGAACTGAGACGACAGGGGTCTCTGAGCAAAGGCACCCCAAAAGAGCACACAAGGATTTGCCTCATAGAATATATACCAAAATCTGCCTGGGCTTAAGGTGCTCTCATCCAGGAGATTATAGAAGTTTTCCGGACTGTGGCATTATTTCTCCAAAGGTGAGCAGAAATTAAAGAGCCCTCATCTGAGAAGAGCAAGGTCTAATTATCCAAGAACCTCTCCTATCCCTTGGCTTTTCACAACAATGTTTGGACACAAGGAAGGGCCAGAGGAGGCCTGCCCCAGGGAATGGTGGGGAAGCTTCTCCCTGCGAGATCTCTGATTGCTGGGCCCTGTGTTACCCTGAGGCAGTGAGGGACTCATACGAGAAGTTGTGCAGTTCCCTTCTGTGGCTGGGAGGCACCACACACAATCCTGCTCCAGAGGGCAAAGCCCAAAAACCTTTGGGGGGACCCAAGCAAAACCCTCTGCATCTCTGGGAAAAGTCCTTGTCCATGCAGTGCTGCAGAGACTGAAATCTGGGTTTGCACAAATCCAAGAGCTTTTGGCTCTTAGGAAAAACAAACAGGGGTGTAGATGGGTTACAAAACCTACCTGCTTATTTGTGATTAACTTGAAGGCAGATTTTTAGATCTTCATTAGAAAGGAATGATACCTTATGCAATGGTATATGAAGTGGTAGTGCTTCAGGCAGCCTTTGCTTTGACAATCTTGAACAAACACAGCCAAATGTCAAGGTTACATTAACTTCTGCATAATTCTTGATTTAATTCTTTCTTTAACTAGGATTCACCCTGTGGCTAATGATTGTTACATGAGAAGATCAAGCCAAAAGTCAGCTTTATTTTTATTTATTAAAGGTAAGGCCTTTGCATCCCAGACACCATTTTTTTTCCCCTGTGGTTATACAACACTGAACACTCTGATGCTCCATCAGCACAGACAGAGATAATTGCTCTGTGCTGAGCTGAAATGGTGAAAGGATGGCTTCTGGCCATGAATGTCACACAGCCTTGCATTGCCTGTGGGAACTCATAAACTCAGCTCGCTGCTGATGGCAGTGGGACTGACTTGAAGAGGTACCCATTCATGTAGACTAGAAAGACTTCAAAGCTCCACAAAACAAACAAACAATAACATGGGGCACATCTGTGCTCTCTGCTAGAGGAAGGCTGCAAGAACATTAACAAGGAGAACAGAGCAGAAACTGCTGAGGAAAGTGGGATGAACACTTTTGATCTAATCCTGATCTAATGATCCTTACTGTGACTCTGAGACTTGAGCTGGCCATGCCAGCCTGAGGATGGAGTTCATTCCCAGATCGTCTGCAGATCTATGTGTTCCCTCTGCAGCCATGGCCAATTTTTCACTTTTCAAGAACAAAAATGTCCCTTTCCATATGAGAGAAAACACTGTCACTGCTGCCACTGAACAAACTTCTTGTGAACAAGAAGCACCTTGGGGAAAAGCCTTCCTGTTTCTAAAACCAAGTGTCAAACACCAGAGGTCTGGTGACAGTTGGTATCTCATTCTGTTACAAGCATATTTATGGCTTTGGTGTCTGACATTCACCATTCTGAATCCAATACTGATGCCCTTGTTCATCAGCACTGCTATGCTCGGCGTGGTACAGACACACTGTGCAGGCACTCTAATACCAGCTTCCATCCAGGCAGAGCTGCAAAACACCTTCAGAAGCAACACATGTCTCAGGTCAGCACCGTTTGGTTAATGTCCGTATGGTATTCAATAGACACAGAGCATTTCTGGGCTCAAAAGTTATACTCCAGCCCTTTTATTAGGATTAATTACCTTTTGGCCATCGCTGCAGGCATGGCCAGACAGGCTGTCAGTCATTTTCCACGGGGAAGAATGACATGTCACCACTTCAAGCATCAGTGTTGCTGCAGAGCTCAGCACCACCGTGCTCCTCACCAGCTTCCTGTCCACACCCCTGCTCTTAGGTGAGGGGTCCTCATCCTGCCCAGCCCTGGAACAGCTCTGTAAGTCCCAGCCGGTCTCTGCTCCTCCTGTAGGAGATCACGGGAGCCAGGGAGTGCTGTTAGTGGGGTGCTAACTGATACCTCATTGAGTGGACTGCGGTGGAGGTCAGTTGCTGACTCCAGGGCTCAGGCACCAAGTGGTACAGGTGGAAAAAAAGTGCAGGGAGGTGCCCTTCGGGCCGCCGTGTGCCGGGGGATCCCGCTGAGCCCCCATCCCTGCACTCCCAGGCGCTTTCCCCGCTCCCTCCCGCTGGCGGAGGGTCCCGGTGCCGCGGGGATGGGGCGGAGCGGGGCCGGGGCGGGCCGGGCACCGCCCCCGCGCACCGAGGGACGGGACGGGACGGGACGGGACGGG